>JAATLQ010020478.1:1454-18315 GCA_013421005.1 Heliconius erato x Heliconius himera | reverse complement strand
TAAGACAATAAGCAATTTGTATGTAAAATACGATGTATACTGGTCGGACCACTTTCCACTTGTGCTTGAATGTAATTTATTTAATGTAAAACCTAAAACTGTATTACCTAATTGTGGGCATAGTAATGATCAAACTAGAGTAATATGGGGCGATAGACATATTTCTCAAATACAAAAATATAGTGAAATCTGTCAATCCAAACTTAGAGAAATAGATTTTCCGGCAGAAATGGACCATTATTGTGATGGCTATTGTCACAATATCGAGCATAAGGCTATTATTGACCGAGTATATAACACTGTAATTCGCGTACTATCCAATGCTGCATCAGTTACGTATCGAAGCAAGTGTCCCAGAAAGAAAGGTTATATAGCAGGGTGGAATAGGTATGTCGCAGACCAGCATAGAGAGGCTCGACTCAAATTTCAAATATGGGTAGAATGGGGAAAACCGCGGTCAGGTAATATCTATGAAGAAATGCTAGAAAGTAGGAAATGTTTTAAGAGACAGTTAAAATGGTGTCAAAACAAACAAGAGCAAATAAAAATAGATATCTTGGCATCTGATTTATCGGGAAATAATTTTGGAAAATTTTGGAAAAACACTAACAAATTGAACATTAAACCCAGTGTCCCGGTTAGCGTAGGTGGCGAGCATAACATAAAGGCTATCGCAAATGGTTTTAAGGAACATTTTACAGTCATATCACCATTAGGCTCTGTATCAGGTAGTAATAATGATATTTTATCTAGAAGATCTTTTAAGTTTGTTGAGAAGGATATTTTCAAAATTATTACTAATATGACAAAAAAACGGTCTCCTGGGTATGACGGTCTTAGTATTGAACATTTTAGGTATGCAGGGGAGCACCTACCTCGTATACTTGCAAAACTTTTTAAATTTAGTCTGGGACATACCTATTTACCTGAAGCACTAATGCGTACAATTGTGGTGCCTATTGTTAAAAATAAAACGGGGGACACATCTGACAAGAGCAACTATAGGCCTATATCACTTGCAACTACAGCTGCAAAAATGCTTGACAGCTTGCTTAATGGCCACCTCATGAAATATGTGAAACTTCATGACGCACAGTTTGGATTTAAGTCAGGTGTTTCTACAGAAAATGCTATTTTCAGCATTAAGCATACTGTAAAGTATTACACTAAGAGAAAAACGCCGGTATACGCGTGCTTCTTGGACTTATCTAAAGCCTTCGATCTGGTAAATCATGAGCTCCTGTGGCAGAAGCTGGAGGATACGGGTATGCCGGCAGAGTGTACGCAGTTATTTAATTTTTGGTATAAAAATCAAAAAAATCAAGTGAGGTGGGCGGGTGCCTTATCGGATGAATACACTCTTACATGTGGTGTAAGGCAAGGTGGGCTTAGCTCCCCCACCCTTTTTAACCTCTATATTAATCAGCTGATTGAGAGACTCAGTAGCGTCCATGTTGGATGCTACATAGATGGCCAATGCCTCAATAACTTAAGCTACGCTGATGATATGGTGCTGCTGAGTCCCTTAATCAGAGGCTTATGAGAATTGATAAGTATCTGTGAATCGTATGGGGCGGTAAATGGTTTGGTGTATAACGCTAAGAAAAGTGAAATTCTTGTATTTAAGGCCGGTCACCGTTCACCTAGTCATGTGCCGCCAATTACTCTAAACGAGTCCTTATTGAATAATGTTATAAAATTTAAGTACTTGGGTCATATAATTACAGAGTGCTTAAGCGATGACGAGGACATTGAGAGAGAGCGTATGGCGTTGGCGGTAAGAAGCAATATGGTCGCACGCAGGTTTGCCCGTGGTGGCGCGGTTGTCAAGATTACCCTATTTCGGGCATTCTGTCAATCGTTTTACTCGGGAGGCCTGTGGGTGAGCTATACGCGTCGAGCCTACAACGCACTACGCGTGCAATATAATAATGTTTTCAGAATGTTGTTGAATCTGCCGCGGTTCTGCAGCGCCTCAGGAATGTTCGCGGACGCGCGGGTCCCTGCTGCGGCGCATGAGGAGCAGTCACAACAGCATTCTGAAGACAATTACGGCCCGCCTAGATTGTTCTATTCAAAAACATTGGATAGAAACAATAACCGGCCAAATAAAATAATATATAAATAACAATACTAATAACAATAACTAACATAATTCATAAGAAAAAATTGTTACTAACACACTAACACTATACAGATATGGATTTTAATCTGAAATAAATTATTTTTATTTTATTTTATTTTATTTTAATGGCAACAACAAAAAAGAGTGTCTTTACACTTGGTTTCCATGTTCCCTCTACCTCTCCCCCTCCTCGCTCCTGTATCCGGGGTACAGCCTTATGCTAAAAAAATATGTAGTTTTTTTTTATGTTCACTTACCTTTGTTTATATACTTGCGGCCCACTCGTGGATTCGCCCGCATACCACTTTTGATTAATACATTTAATCATGAATATTACGTGGCTGTATGATAGGATGGCAAGTGCGGCCTCCGCGGAACTCGAGCCTAGGCTTGTGGCCGAAAATAGAGCGTTGAATTACATATTTTAAATTTACATTTTCTCGAAAAATATACGTCCAAATTACATGCTATAAAAGCCGAAGATTATCTTTCGTTTGTTATAAGATCATTTGAAATATTTTTGCTCGTGGGTTTCAATAAACATGTGAAATAAAAATCGATGAAATGTCACCTTACAATTTTCAATTTTTTTTTCACAAAATGTCACTTATTTGTAAGAGACAAGTGGGCGCGCGCAGCTTCGCCCGCTTATTTGCACCCTTAGGGGTGAATTCTAAAAAAACTATGAAATACGTGCTCAATAAAATATTTTTAACAGTCTGAATTATTTTTTTTATAAAAATCGGTGGCGATTTAAAGACTTTTCCATATAAACTTTCAACCCCTTATGAAACACGTTGTAGTGTTGATGGCGATGAATAATAAAAGTCTACTCAAGTTTAGCACTGAGTTTAATCAACACCACTTTAAATGTACATACAGTGATAACACAAATGGTAAAATCACAATTAACCATCACCGTACAGTATATAAGAAAGTCAACCACAAACATATACATATAACAGAACACGAAAGATACAAATTTGGAATAAAACTTTAGATAAAACAAAGGAACGTATGGAAAGCGCATCAAGTGGCAAGCATCGACTATGATAATTAAATATGCCGTCGACA
This sequence comes from Heliconius erato x Heliconius himera, assembly GCA_013421005.1. NCBI lineage: Eukaryota > Metazoa > Arthropoda > Insecta > Lepidoptera > Nymphalidae > Heliconius > Heliconius erato x Heliconius himera. The sequence continues at coordinate 15,116 of JAATLQ010020478.1, read as the reverse complement.
AGGGAGTAGGAGTAAATATTACTCCTGACCGGTTCGATCGACGGCAGAGAGCGCTTTCATATAAATATACTAAATACTAATACTTGTTATAAAATATATAAATTATATTAAATATATGTACTCAAAAAATCGTACAAACTTTCAACCCCTATTTATTATACGCGTTTTAATTATAAGATGTTCTTTGTTTACCGAAGGTTAGTTATATTTTGATCAAGTGTCCGCATACGCCTCAATCTGTAATCGAGTCGTAGGTATTGGCGGCAAAGTTCAGTTTTTTAACCTTTAATAGTATTTTTGTAGTAAACGTAAACGCATATTTTACGTTATACGCCTCTTTGCGTAACTTCGTCACAAGAAATACAGGTATGGTGGATAAGCATCGTGAAATGAAAAAAAAATCTTACGTCTAAATTGTTGAAGTATCTTGATTAATTTCTTTAGGTATGAGTTTAAAATATTTTACCCTATATGCTCATCCCGTAAAAGGAGCGCTGACACTTTCACTCTGTATAGTTTGAATTTCAACTCGATATCTCTAAGCGTTCCTGAGATAAAGGGTCTTGACACAAAGACAGATAGACAGACAGACAGGCGGACAGGAGGACAACAGAGTGATCTTATAAGGATTCCTTTTTTCCTTAAAAAGTACGAAACTAAAGGTTCGGTCAACAACGGGTCGAATTCGCTTATCGAGGATTCCGTACCAATTTCAGAATAGTAGGTTAACATCAAGTACAATTTATTGACAAATTTATTTTTGCGGGCGCATATACTTGCTAAGTATAAAATGAACTTACCTCACCTAACCTATTCTTGTTAGAGTAAGGAATCCGTAAATCAGCACGGGATGTTGCTCACTATACAAAATAATAAAAATGTAAAGACTTTTCATCAAACCCCTCCTTGTGCACAATAAAATACGCAAAGTACACAGAAGTAAAAAAAGAAAGAAACAATAAAGTTGTTATTAAATTATTACAAAACAAAAAATGGTAGTCAAAAGAACCGAATAAAATCAATTAGCGGCTGTCATGGGGCGACATCGGAGGTATTGGTGTATCGACAACTGGCGTTTCGCCAACCAAACATCCTTCAAGCTTAACGACTGTTCCATTACGCTTGTAGATTTGCATGAATTGGACTCATACAATATGTATGTAGATTAATGAATGATGTATAAAGTTCGTAGTAATTTTTTTTTAGCTTCACAATGTCTCCCACACAACAGGGTAGGCTGAGATCTTGGGTACCAAGTTTAAAGACACTCCGTTACGAACTTAATGCCGCGATTTGCTTCGTTACCAGAGGGACAAGGGAATAAAAATATTAAATATTTAATTTCTTTAAGTGGAAATCGAACCCACAACCAATGTTCTATGAATTCAAATAAAATAATTTAGAAAAGATTTTTTTTCATTCAAAATTCAAAATACTTAAATATTATAGTACTGGTATTTTTTTTCTGAAATTGTCATCATTTTAGTGAGGATACTTCAAATAGACCTTAGGGTCAAAACTATTTTGCAATACATTTTTTGGAAATATGAAAATTTTTACCTAGCGGGACTTGAACCCCCACCTCTATAATCGTCAAAGCGCTCTGACCACTAGGCTATATTTTCAAATAATAACAGCTAAAAAATTAAATGAAATCAGCTTCACGCTGTATCCCGCACACAGCAGGGTGAACAGAGGGAACCTAGTATTTGTTCTGGAGGCACTGGGTGTTGAGTGGCAGAACTTAACGCCGCGCTTTGCCTCCATACCAGAGCGAATAAATGTAAATAAATATTTCATTTCCTCGAGTGGGGATCGAACCCACAACCACTCAATTTTACAGTCACACTTTGTGCTCCTGCGCCACGACTAGCCTCAATACATTTTCATTATCTCATTTAAACCAAAATAGATTTTTTTAATATATATAAAAAAACTGTAATATATAAGTAAAAATCGTTTTGTAGCTTTATCCGATCTCAAAAAGGAATAACAAAAGCTTTTAACAATTTAATATTTTTATAACAATGACAAATTACAATATCACGGAGTATTCCGTGATATTTCAATACTTGATGCACGAATCGTGTTACACTGAAGCTATCTCTGAATTTTCTCTAGCATTTCCATTTTTTTTAATTAGACTAATATCAAAAGGGAGTAAATATAGGGGATGTTTTAAAATTTTACTATAAAATATATTTTATTTATTGTCTTTTGGTAGTTCGTTGATCTACAAAAATAAATAAAAATGTATATGTACGTACAGCCCTAACTTATTTCTGGAAATAATTATATTCAAAGTAAATCTCTACTATTAAATTCATAATAAATATTAAAAAAATACTTTCATCTTCGCTCTTCATTTAACTTAATTTGTATTCAAAGAGATCTAAACGTTTACTTATATAATAAAATTACGTACAAATTTACCGTCTTTCATAAGGTATAATAGTAAAAAAATTTCATTAAAATTAATTATTAAGTAACTATTTTATATAAAGCTATCATGGCGCAGTGTTACTGCATCTTTTTATAAACGCTGAAATAAGATAAATCGCAGTATTAAGATCCGCCACTATATACTTTTGTGTTAAACTCAGCCGGAAAACGAATAATAGTAATAATAGTAGTAGTAATAGTTTATTGCTACTCTTTACAACTGATCTATTTGACACTTTGTATGATATATATATATATATATATATATATATATATATATATATATATATATATATATATATATATATATATATATATATGTATATATATATTTGTATATATGTATATATATATATTATGGAAAAGGCAAACGAGCGTTCGGGTCACCTGATGGTAAGTGATCACCGCCGCCCACGACCCTGTGCAATACCAGAGGAGCTGCAGGTGTGCAATGACATAAGGCCACTACTTCACGCCGGTTTTAAATGCCGGGGGTGGTAATGATCCGGTCGAGTCTGCCCATGCGCCATTGCTGGCGACGTGACTCTACCACACGTACTTTAGTCGCCTCTTACGACACCACCAGTACCAGGATGATACTATTCTAGGCCTCATCACACGTCATAAATATATTTGGGTTGGTATTTTATTATGCAAATGTTATTTAATCTAAGGTAATAGCTAATGAGTATCATGTACAGGAAATATTCCTGTACATGATACTCATAATGTACTTTTCCAAAATAATTAAACGCATTTACTAAAATTTAATACACCTATGGATGGCATGACATTTATTTTTTTTATTCGTTTAAATTTCATGTAAATAAATAACGTAACTATGAGGTAAATAGAAACTGGTTGCCTTATTTGCCAAAGAAGTAATTTTATCAAACTTGTCAACATATTATTGAAGCCGACGAGGCGCTACGGTTAACTTTTTGGAATCGAGTAAAGATCAAGAAAGTTAAGTTTTAACTCCACTTTTATAAAGTTCCTTTTATGAAATATCAGACTCATATTACCTATCGTATATATTTCTTAGTTTTTAAAATCATACAATTATTTTTTAATCATGATTATATTATAAATTGTTGTACATGATTTAATATATTTGTAATTTTTATAAAATTTAAGTTTTGACCATATAATGTACTGTATGAGACCAATACTAACTTAGTAAACTAATTTCCGACAGTTTAGGAAATATATAAACAATATTATATTAATATAGACAAACTAGTAACATCGCTTAAGGTAGTAAATTGCCAGATACCATACCGTGCAAAGACGTTAAAGGCAGGTAGGTAGGTATATACGTATATGAGGGTAGTCTAAAGCAATTAATACGTCCGACCAGGATAATATTTGTGAGAGCGACCAAGCAAATGTAATTAGACACTGTCGTGTGCCACAACTTGGCCGAGATTCTGAATACACTTTTTACTTGAGTTGTCTGCAGTGTGAATTTGAAAGAGATAAAGACTATATATATGAACGTAGTTCCCCAAGGCAGGAATTAGTTTTTATACATTTGTATTTATTGCTATATCGATTCAGTGTTATAGCGTGTGCGTAAACGCGACAGTTGGGTTCGATTCCCACTCGGAGGAATGAATGATTTAAATATAGATCAATCACGCGCATGCGACGCGTATGCGTCGATCTGTGTATGAGAAAAACGTTAAAAAAAAGATATACTCTTGCCTTTTTAGCCATTGCCACTAGAGTGACGTGACTTTGATAAATTATTGGCTTACACTGCTATTCAGAGTATTTTCACGTTTCGTATACGTGTCACACATCAAGGTTATAATTTTTCAACAAAATGTAAGATTTTTTGAAGTTAACTTGTCGACATTCTGTTATTTCGTATTGTTTGTTACAAAATATTTTTTACAAGTTCATGCTTTTTACTGTAAGCAAAGTAGGAAGAGACAACATAGTGTCAAGGCAATTCGTTCTCCGAACGTTTGGGGGACATGATTGTTGAATGGCGGATCTTAACTCTGCGCTTTGTTTTCTTTAGCCAGAGCGAAGAGGAAAATAAATAAAAATCCTGACCCGATCTGGATCGAACGTAACATGAAATGATAGACGCTATCGCATTGCGCCACGATGGCCAGAAGTCATTATAATGAAATCTTATGACTTTCTCAGACACTACTGCCAAACGATACGTTACTAGCCTTTTAAAATCTTCACGTTTCTGGTCACGTCGGAGGTTATATAGTACTACGGAAAGTTCGACGAACGGCGAATCACTTTGTTAACTTATCAACATGGGTCGGACTACGACGAGGACCTGTAATACGATATATGCTCTCCCTTATTTATTAAGCCACGTACCTTTTGGTATCATGTTGATAATTCACAATTTTCTTCTTTACTTTTAACTGTATGTTTGTTGTTTTTACCTTCTTTAAATAAAGTATACATATAGTGCGCAAAGTTAAGTTTAGTTTTTAGATCTCATCATTTAACCAACCGTATAGGACAACAGTAACAAATTAATATACTTATTTAGAAGATTTTGAACCCTTTGTTATCATGCATTTATGTATGTCAGTTATCTCTAAACTTAAGTTTGATATTCACTGTAAGCTGAATTTTTGTAAGCTCAATAAAGTAATGAAAATAAACGAGTCAAACTTTCCTGGCACTCTATCCTGAAACAACGTGAATATATTTAACATTTATGTTGTTGTATTTCTTACTTTATGATAGTTTTAACTTTGCACTGCACAGCGTAGGATAGTAAATATAATAAGAAAAGAAAATCGGGTCTTGCATTTAATTAAAAAATGTTATTTTAGGTGATTCATGCGATATTATTAAATCATATTTTATTTATACTTTGTATTTTTTTTTGTATTTCCTCGGTGTATCACGCATATAGTAGAGTAAATAGAGGGAGCTTAGTTGGAAGACAATTTTGGTCTAATTTTCGCAACGTCATATTTCATTGACGGAACTCAACGCTGCCTCTTTTCTTTTTAACAGAGCGAGAATATGAAAATAATTCATTCCAGTGAGCCGTAATAGAATCCACAACTGTAGCGTTGACAGTCTGACAGAAATGATCACAGAATATTAATAAAATAAAGTATTTAATAAAGTATAATATTAATAAAATATATCTACTTACTTAGCTTCACGCTTTATCCCTAGCGGGGTAGTCAGAGAGAACGGAGCGCCAAACGCTACGGTCTCTACATACCTCTTTCTCCTCGTCCACACATAACAAAATATAACAAGGCGGAACTTAAAGCTACTTTTCAAAAGTAGAGAAAAATAAAATGCTTAAATCCGTAATCCATTTTAATCTAAATAAAAAAAGTATTACAGAATGAATAAGTATATATGAATACAAATCATATTCTGTCAAAAAGCATTTCAATAAAATGTAAAAATAAAGATAATCCTCTGTGAAGCATGCACTTCCAATCCAGTTATATATGTATATATACATATTATTATTATATATAGAATATAGCAAACTTAATCTATCTACTAATCCCTCCATATTGCTGCGGTGTTTCATTCTAGATGCGTGTCATTGTAAAACAGATACAATACTAAAATTGTAGAATATAAATTTTATGAATTGAGGCCAATCGTGGCGCAGTGGCATGAAATGTGACTGTAAAACCGACTGATTGTGGGTTCGATCCCCACTCGAGGAGATGAAATATTTACTTAAATTTATATTTCCATTTCTTCGCTTTGGTGTCGAGGTTAAGCGCGGCCTTGAGTTCTGCTACTCAACACGCAATGCCTCAGAAAGGGGGGAACGGAGTGTCTTATCACTAGGTTCCCTCTGCCTCCCCTACTGTGTGCGGGATACAGCGTGAAGCTGATTATTATGAATTAAAAGTAAATTTAGTTTTCTTAAGATTTAAATTAGATTTTTTTTTATATTGATGGTATGTTGGTGTTAGATTAAATATAAGGATATTTTTTTACTATGTGTGTTTAAAAATATATATTGTAATCATTCATTTAGTGGTATCAGTAATAATTGTTATATTGGAAGCTAAGCTTTAAAGAGACAGAAGACCAGAGCCGTTAGTATTTATAAGTGGTATTAACTCAGGTCTAAATAAAATATACAAAGAATTGTACTTAATTGAAATTTTAATTTATCCTTCTTTGTGAACATTACGTGTATAATATTAATCTGAATTTGAGAAAAGAGATTATTGTCCTTTTCTTTTAGATAAAGTTAAAAAAAAATGATTAAGCGACTCAGGTATTTTTTTTGAACACGGCGTTAAAGCTATATTTTAATTATTTTTACGAACAAAGATCCGTGTGAAATTTCACAGCCGCCGCCCACGACCTAATTACATTGTAAAATGATCAATATTCTACGATTAAAAACATCTTAAATGTTAGATAATCTTCTTCATATTCTCTAAAGTATTGCTCACATAAAAACTTTTCTTTTGTTATTAAAATTCAATTGTGGCAAAGACATTTAGTTTCCATTTTGCTCTTTGATGAAGGAGTAAGCCAAAAACTGTAATTAAAACTGTAATTAAAGAGCTGGATTTCGGGTTAGCCTTATGCTTTAAAAAAAACCATTTTTTTACTTAGCTTTATTAAGTTTCGTTTACGGTCAGTTATTTTAACTGACAGCATATGGTTTGACGTTTTTACGATGATAGCGTATGGTTCACGTTTTCCATTTCAAATTAAGTGACAGATTGCTAAAAAATCTTGAATTCTATGTTGCAAAATGTTTTCTCTTTAAATGTTATTCTGGTTTTTTTATAAAATACATTTCATTTAGGTACATATATGCAAGCATGTTATTGGGTAAACGACGCCGTTGTTATATTTATCCAAATATTATCTCTAAAATATAAGGATAAGGTTTCTGGAAAGATATAGATATTCTTAAATTATATCTAGAATTTTTCACCGATAAAGACGCGAGGAGGAAAAGGGAACTATAATATATATACATAATTGCATTATAATGTATTCAATTATTGTAGCTTTTATTTTGATAATTTTCTAAAATAATTATAAGAATCTGTGTATTATAGTACTAGTGGCTTTACCCGCATACCACCTATAATACTTTTATTGTGCTACATTTGCTAACAAATTGATACATTCAATCATGAACACTACGTGGTTGTATGATAATACGTCATCGGCGGCAAGGGCGCCCCCCGCAGTACTCGCTTGTTATTAAATAAGGACCATTATTTCTCGATAAAGTGTACCATTTTGCAAAAGAGGTGAACCGAGCTAAGTAACGAATTTAAAACGAGTAAATGACTTCAGTTTTAAGTTCGCTAACTTTGCCTTTGCGGAATTGGCTTGTGGCTAAGTTTTAATTGACAGAAAAGGAAAAATAGTAGTCTGCCTTTACATACTTAAGTGGACTTACAAGTATTTTTTATAAGTTTTGTTTTCCTATGCCTAATAGTATTTCTTGTTAGGTATAGTGTTTCTATGTATAATTAAAAAAAAGCCTTTATTATTTCTTGCATACATAATAAGTGCACTTATATACAGTTTATATTTCTATTCTATAATAACAAAATTTAATTTTTTACTTCTAATGACATAATATAATTTATTCTAGTGTTACTTTTAATATTAATATGAGATAAATATCTACGTGTATATAAGTACATATATTAGGAGACTATATTAATCAAGAATCTCCATTTGAGTGAAGGCCACCTCCAAAAGAGACCGTGACTGTCTATCTTGAATCCAGTTCAGGCCACTACTCTAATTATACCGTCCTGCCATTTTGCGTGAGGTCTCCCTATACGTCTCTTACCTCTTGGACATCTCCACATGATTATTCTATCAGTCTCAAGTAACAGCGAAACGCTGAGTCTTGATGTAGCTGATGGCGAAATCAGTGTAAGAGAAGTTAAGAGTGCAATATTGAAGTGTGAAATGTCTGAAAGTCTGCGGGAGTAGATGGAGCTACTGCCGTCATGGATTTATTCTGGCATTTGTGCAAATTATGCTGGAAATTAGGGGAGGTCCCAGACTATTGGCGAGGTGCAGTTATCATGTCTTTGCGTTAAGACAAAGGTTCACAGATAGACTGCGCAAGCCATAGGGCTATCAGTTTGCTTAGCTTAGGTAGTAAAGTTTATGGTAAAATTTTAGCGAGAAGAATGCAAGAGAGATCTGAAAGATTGTTGTGGGAGGCCCCAGGAGGCTTTAGACCTGAAAGAGGGTGTATGGATCATATCTTTTTCCTCCACATGATCACGGAAAAAAATAATTTTGGCTGTCAACCAAAGATTTCTGTGCTTTTGTTGTCTTGGAAAAGGCGTTTGATAGAGTTGTAAAAGCGATATTATGGGAGTAACTACCCCAGTATAATGTGAGCCTCTTTAAAGAGATCACTCAGCTTGCATGCAAGTAGGAGCTGGCATTTCGCTCTGGTTTGACATCCAATTGGGTGTTAAGCAAGGTTGCGCCATGTCAGATTGGTTGTTCAATCTATATTTGGATAGTTGTTTCCAAGGAATGAAACAAAGTGATATGGTAGTGAAAGTAGGTGACTTAAATGTGAACTACCTGCTATACGCAGATGATGCAATGCTCATTGCACCACTACTCTGAAAGAAGTGACAATAATGGTCTAAGCCTGAATACGAATAAGACAAAGGTTTTGGTTTTTGAAAAGAGAGTCACAAGAAGAATGATGAAGAAATTGATCAGCTGGTTTTGGCCCGTCGAACAAATGGTAAAGTGAGTGGTAAGAGAGGTACGAGGAGACCTCGGTTGACCTTCGAAAACACAGTATCAAAGATACTGGAGGAAGGTCATGTAAGTTTGTCGCTTCCCTCTCTCTGACTACCCCGCTAAGGATAAAGCGTGAAGCTAGGTAAGTTAAGTAAGTTGCCATTGCGCAATTTAGCTTTACTCAACATGTCCCGTGTGTAGCATGTGGTGGATCCTAGTTTATTACTAGCATATACTTTTATTATCAACTCACACAAAAATACAGAACAGTAAAATTATGTAGTGTGACGAAAAAAACAACCACATATGACTGTCATACTTCTCCACGACGATCCAACGACATATTAGGAATATACATATTTTAATTATACAAACAATACAGCATACTGTAAGTTGTACTGTGTTCCTATATCGCTATGAAGCCGTTGCTGTGACGTCACTTGAGTAATCGCTAACGACGCTCCCTCTGATTGATTACATTGCAATCTTGTTTGCGACTTGATTGACGTTCAGTTATAGTATCACTGTCACGATTTAGCTTTTTTTTCTGTATGGAAAGAAAAGAAACTGAAACAAATAAATATTTGAGAAATACAATATAAACGAAAAGTTGCTTGAAAAATGATTAAAAATATATATTTTTTAATTTAAAGAAGTATCGCCAAATATAAGATGATATTAAATCTCATAATCTTATATAAACTTAGCAGGTTATATAAATAACCAACATTAAATATATATTATGATTGTGACATGTCTAATGACATTTTCATTGATAATTCATACTCCTACTATAGTTGCTTGAGCTTGTCGTCAGTTTCTCTTTAATATCGTCAGCATATATATTTTTTTATCAGCTTCACGCTGTACCCCGCACACATCAGGGTAGGCAGCGGGAACCTAGTGTTAAGACACTCCGTTACCCACTTTCTGCCGAATTCTAGAGGCATTGCGTGTTGAGTGGCAGAACTCAACGCCGCACTTAGCCTCGATTCGAGAGCGAAGAAATGTCAATATAAATTTAAGTAAATATTTCATTTCCTCGAGTGGGGATCGGACCCACAACCAGTCGATTTTACATTCACACTTCGTGCCGGTGCGCCACGACCGGCCTCGGCTTAAATATTCAAATGAGCTTCAAAAACGAAATCCAAAATAAAAATAGAGATAATCATAGAAACTCTTTTTTTATCTCTTCAAATGCCATTCTACTTTGAAAAGAGTCTCCAAAAAGCAAATTGCTAATACTGAATAGCTGGAAAGTATGACAAATGACCCATTTCCTCAACGAATTTTATTTTTTCTTCTTCAAGGTCATCTCACTGGTTTATTGATTCAAAAGCAGGGCAGTGGAGTTCTTATTTCTTTAATAGCACTATATTGAATATATTACGTAATAAATTGATATGAAGATTCTATGATGATAGAAACATCTGAACGTATGTTCAGTACATTTCAAAAAAATATACTTGCACAATATCAACAGTCTCCTTTATTGCTAGTACAAAACAAGGCAAGGCTTGTAGTCTTATGTAGAATACAAACTTGATTCTGAGCAAACTCGTTAATATGCAAAGCACGAACTCGCTTTCAAACTTATGATATATTGTATATTAATATTGTACCTAATATGTATCTTTCTAAATATATATCCAAAGGTTTGCTTTTGTTTTACATGTTTTTAATACGAAAACGACAAAATTTACGCGTAGGAACATTGTTTTAATTTTTTCTTATTACTATTAAATATTGAAAAAATATTTTTCCGAAATATGTAACAAAAGTCTTAATAGTATAATATTATTTATCACATTTTTTAAATTGCTAAAACATATCATACTTCGATATCCATGCGCTTTTTTATTTATGTTTTTATGGTTTTATTTAAAAACTTTATAGTTAGGACTCGGTGACTTTTTCTCCATTTATATGCCATGTCCATTTATATGTATGTCGCGGATGACACTCTTAGTGTTCATCATCTGACTTGTGCGTAAAGGTGCTAGTCCGTAAAGGTACTCTTCTTCTTAACTTTCTCCATAAAAGGTCCTTCTTCATTCTTCAGTTTCGATATGCCAGGCCGCGTAGTAATAAAGTTATTGAGAGTCGTTCAAATATCTATCATCGTCTAGAAAGGTTAAAATTTATATTTACTGAGAATTAACTAATCTAGAGTATTTTACAAAATATTTCAATATTACATGCTTTTGTAAGATTCAAGTTTAGTTTTATAATTGTTCCAAGATCTTGAGAGCATTTATAAAATTTAATTGTGATACTTAGAATCCTTGTTCTTTTATTAAATTCCTCTCTTCTAGAACTATTTACGTTAGCAACAGAATTATTTTTGAGAAATTTATTTTATAAAGATTAAGACAGTGTATTACAGATAATAAAATAAAGTTTTATAAGGGAAAGGAATGCAAACATAGTAGATTTCAGTGACATACGAGTACACACAAAATATAAATTTAAAAATGAAAGTTCACTTTGAAATAAATAAAACAATTGGTACAGCACTAAAAAATAAGTTGAAGAAGTTCAATTATACACTAGTAATCTAGGCGACTAGAGCTCACAATATGATAATGGCTGATGTTAGTGGAAAATTGGACTTATTTTTACGATCTACTTAACAGCAGTAGCTAGTTTACTTAGTAAAAGCGATAAAATGATGGCATAATCATACATACGTGAGGCCAGTCGTGGCGCAGCGGCACGAGGTGTGACTGCAAAACCGACTGGTTGTGGGTTCGAATCCCACTCGAGGAGATGAAATATTTACTTACATTTATATTTCCATTTCTTCGCTCTAGTGTCGAGGTTAATCGCGGCGTTGAGTTCTGCCACTCAACACGCAATGCCTCCAGAATTCGGTAGAAAGTGAGGAACGGAGTGTCTTAACACTAGGTTCCCTCTGCCTACCCTGCTGTGTGCGGTATACAGCGTGAAGCTAATAAAAAAAAAAAATATAATCATACTATCGTGACCAATATTGTAGCAGTACCTATGTGAAAGTATAGCTCAAATGGCTAGATACTTGCTAATACTTCATTTACTCGAGTGGGAATCGAACCTACACCCAGTCGATTTTACAGTCATACTTTGTGCTTTGTACTGCTGTAAATTAAAATACAGAACCAACTTTGATCAAATTACATAAGAAACATGCATAATGTGTGCAATATTATATTAAATTAAACAAGTAAAGTGAACGTGAACATTTTCCGTCAATGAATATCTCCGACTGAGTTTAAGTAAGTTCGCAGTTAATTTCACAGCCATATAGGGTCTTGTTTGAGAAACATTAACATAATTAGATGTTTACGTACTATTAGAAGTAAGTTAAAATATGTAAATAAAAATAAAAAAGCCTTTATTATTCCTTGCATGCGTAATAAGTGCACTTTTATACATTCAATACTATAATATCTAATTTTTTTTTTATTCTAATGACGTTACTTAGTCTAGTGTTACATTTAATATTAATACTATATAAATATCTATTTGTATATATGTATATTATATATATTATGAAAAACTATTTTAGTCTGCAAGAACCCCTCTTCGGGTGAAGGCCTCCTCCAAAAGAGACCATGACTGTCTGGTCTGGGCGATTTGAATCCAGTTTGTGCAAGCTATTTTAATTATATCGTCTTGCCACTTCGCGTGAGGTCTCCCTATACGTCTCTTACCTCTTGGACCTATCCACGTGGTTATTCCTTTAGTCCATCTCTCGGCTTGTATGCGTGCTACATGCCCCGCCCACCTCCACTTTAGTGGCACTGGTATAGTTTTAACTTGTAAGGCACTTAACCCTTACAAGTTAAAATATGTAACCTTTAATAACTTACTTCTAAATTTAAAAAAATAAATAAAAATTATTGAAATATACATTTATTTATCGTAATCCGACGAAAGCGACAATAGATAGAGTAAATAACATATAGAGTAAATTATTTCAAACCCATACATACATAAAAAAATAAAAAAAAATTGTCAAAACTTTAGACGTAGGATTATTATTTTCATTTCATAATTTTTATCCATACTGTGTAACATGTGAGGCAGTTATGGCAGATATCAATAACGTAAACACCTATTACAATGGAAACTATATAGACATTGATCCTACTACTACATTTATGATAGAAGAAGTGATGTGATGACTAATGACATGATGCTGCATTGCTCTATGACGATAATGTATACCTACCTATAGTGAAAATGTATATTTACATATATTTGTTATACAAGTAAAAATAAATATTGATGAGCTATTTATTCAAGCAAACTATTAAAGCATTCGAATATTATCAACTAGCTCCTATTTATCAGTTAATTCAATCAATCAGTGTAAGCTCATTTGTTCGTGCGTATTTCACAGTTCTAACAAACGGCATTTCCAATAAATTCATCATTCCAAAGACATTACAATAGGAATTACACATCAAAGCCACTCGATAGGGGTAATCAGGGTATGTACGA
>JAATLQ010020477.1:0-35220 GCA_013421005.1 Heliconius erato x Heliconius himera | reverse complement strand
TATAAGATAAATAATGATGTATTTATTAAATTATTGATTGAAACATAATAAATTAGTTTATGAAATTGGGATAACTTTGTTGTTTTCCTTATCCAGTCCATAAAAAGTAGTTATAAGAATTTAATAAAATTTTACTAATAGATTATTTTTAATATTCCCTCTTTTTACTATATACAATATAAATTATTAAATACTTAAATACAAGTATTTTTATTAATAGAAATAAATAAATTCTAACACACGCATGAATCTCGGAGCCGCGACCGCCCCAAACCTCATATTTTTGTTTTTATAAATATTATATTATTTGCTATATGTAATAAAGTCTAGGACATGACAAGTCTACATGAGTACTTTCGCCTATAAAGCAATAAGTATTTATTTTTGTTATTGTTAGGTATTTTTCACTTAGAGACTAATATTATTAATTTGCTACTATTTTATGAATAAATACTAGCGGACCCGGACGCGGCTTCGCCCGCTTAAACTTTACGAATGTTTATAGATATATTTAGGAAATTGTTTGTGAAAATATGTAACTAATTTAAATAAAAAAAATATAAATAAACGTAACCAAAGTAAAATATTAATAAAAAAACTAAACAAAACCAGCTACATTTTTAATAATTTTATCTCTTTCTGTCTTTCTATTTCCCCGAGCTAATATCCAGAATAACTGAACTAATTTTTATTGGACTTTCAGTGATCGAATTTACTGATTTAGCCGGGAAAAATCTTTTTACTCGTTTTCCTTGCGCGCGTACATAGATACTATATGAAATAACTAAAGTCCTTTCTACATTAAATATGATAAGTTTTGCGAGCAATATCAAATAAAACCCCAGAAAACTAAAACCACAATTTATTAAGTGTATAATAACAGTATAGATAACCATCCAACCAAGATGAAATAATCAACAATTCTCTCCTTAATACTTAAATAATATTACACCGATGCCGCGTAGGGCCGCAACTTACACCACACCAAGAAATTTATGAAAATCGAACTAATCTGCTCTTCGAATAAGCGAAGAACCAAAGAAAAGTATAAATTAATTATAAACAGCAAATAATTACATAAAAATTAACAGTAGTTCGAAAATGTATGAAAATTTACAAAACCGTCAAAGTCATCTGCCCGTTCGCGTCGGTCATACTATGCCGCTCGTAGTTCGCTATGACCTAGCGAACTACGAGCGGCATAGTTTCGAATCAGTGACATCTCCTTAATTATTTATTAGAATGTTATACAGTGAACTATAATTTCAATCTAGATGAAATGCTAAAAGTGACTATTATATTCATTTTCATAAGGATCAATATCAAATTATAGAAAATACATACAACAAAAACCCAATAAATATAAAGTAAATTAATTAAAATGGTTACTGGTTGTTACTGTGTTAGTTTGCTCAAGCTTCAGAGATAAATATGGTATGTGTATCGCGGACTTTTTTAAACATTATTTAAAGGACAATATTTTTGCGAAACATGTATGCGTTAAGCAAGCTCATTTTGGGTGACGTTTGCTTATAACAACAAATAAACTTTGCAAACCGTTGCTTAGCAACGGTCGATTGTTATTAACATGGCGGAATAAATTGCCTGTCAAATTGAAAAATATTTTAATATATTAAATATTTTAAAATATTACAAATATGAGAAAAAAAAGTAACCTATGTTCATCCGAAGACCCTCAAGTATCTCTGTATGAGTATTTTATTACAATTGAATTAGCGGTTTGGCCCTGATTGCGGCACAGACAGACAGACAGACAGACAGAGTTACTTTCGAATTTATAATATAGGTATGGATGTGTATAAAGTAAGTTAAAATTGTGAATAAGCTACAGCATATATTTATACGCTATTTTTAGGTTCCCTCTGCCTACTTTGCTGGTGCGGGATACAGCGTGAAGCTGATTTTTTCTATATGTAATATGTAAATTTATTCTTGTAGCTGATGAAAACGAAGTAGCAAACAATCTCTCTTATTAAAACTGAAACTAAATGTAAAGGTTCTAGGTTCCATTACTTGGATTAGCGTTCGGGTAAATTAATTATTTTCATTTTAACCCTCTGGTAACAATACAAAACGCGAACTCTTAACACAAAATATCTTAAAAAATTGGATGGAAAGCAGGAAAGAGATTGTCTTAAAACTAGGATACCTCTGCCTATGTTACACGTTTGTATTTTAATTTGCTGGCTCTGGTGTCGAAACAAAGCGTGACGTTGAGTTCTGCCACTCAACACACAATGCCTACAGAATTCGGGAGAAAGTGGGAAACAGAGTATCTTAACACTAGGTTCCCTCTGCCTACCCTACAGTGAACGGGATACAGCGTGAAGCTGATTTTTATAAATGCATGTTTTATAAATTCAATATTACCTTCTATCGTTCTTACATCAAATAAGAAATGCTTGACTTACAGCTCTCAAATTCACAATTTTGTAATTTTATTCCTGTTCACACCGTAAAGTACCTCTCACGTACCAACCATTTAACTTTTAGTGTTTAATTTAGCTTTGTGACCTCGAGTTGCTTAAATATTTCCTTACATTTTAAGACATTTTTTTTCACTGCACGCTGTATCCTGGACGCTGCACGCTGTATCCTGGACGCTGCACGCTGTTTCCTGCACGCTGTATAGGGACTTAGGAACCAAGTGTTAAGACATTTCGTGCCGTTAAGACACTTCCGTGCCCCACTGTTAAGAAAGACACTGTACTTTAAATATCAATCAAAGTATTTTGTTTTAGCTTCACGTTTTTTCTCGCATTAGTTAATTCTATGCTGGGAGAAACTAAAATCAAGTAGCACCGTTTTTTAATTTTTCTTTAAAATATGAGATATTGCTGCTGAGTGCCCCTATTCCTAACATATATTTTGCTTTTATAGGAAAGTCGATCTTTAAAAATTAATTAATTGCCATGATTGGCTTCGGAGTATTATATTATATTGGCGTCTACGCCCGCTCCGTGGCTGTGCGGCTATGCATAAATATTTATATATATTTTGACTGAGTGGATACCTAAACATAAACACAAGTAAAATGATCTTGATCGTGATCCTTTATATGGTTTTGAGGTACAGAACCCTAACACCCAACATAGATAAATTATCTTAGTATTATTATCTATACTGTTATACATTAAATAAATCGTAATTTAAATCTATTGGGAATTAATTTGATTTTACTCACATCTGCCTTGGTAAACGGAAAATGCGCACTGCAAACGTATTTTTCATCGCATAAATTCGATGTTGCGACACTCGGGCCGTCCATATAAAAACTAATCTGGATAACTATACTAATAATGTGTATTTTTAAAAATTAAATTAAATTAGCTTCACGCTGTATCCCGCACACAGCAGGGTAGGCAGAGGGAACCTAGTGTTAAGACACTCCGTTCCCCACTTTCTGCCGAATTCTGGAGGCATTGCGTGTTGAGTGGCAGAACTCAACGCCGCGCTTAACCTCGACACCAGAGCGAAGAAATGGAAATATAAATTTAAGTAAATATTTCGTCTCCTCGAGTGGGGATCGAACCCACAACCAGCCGGTTTTGCAGTCACACCTTGTGCCGCTGCGCGACGACCGGCCTCAATATTTTTAACAGTCTGAATTTATTTTTGTATAAAAATCGTATCGATTTTAAAGATTTTTTCATATAAACTTTCAACTCCTTATTTGAACTCTTAGGAAATGAATTTAAAAAAAAACATGAAACACGTGTTCAATGAAATATTTTTAAGAGTCTGAATTTCAAATTTTATAAAAGTCGGCGATTTAAAAAATTTTCCTTACAAACTTTCAACCCCTATTTCACCCCTTTAGGGTTAAAATTTTTCAAAATCCCTTCTTGGTGGATGTCCAGATTATGAAAATAAATGTATCCAAATTTAACGTTTCTTCCATCAGCGGTTACGGCTGTGCGTGCGTCTCACCTCAGTCAGTCGGAACATGTCCTTTTATATATATATAGATATGTAGAAGAGAAAATTCTTGTCTTGTTTTGCTATCTCGTATTAGATAAATACAACTAAGTTTATGAGTACAGTGATTTGCCCTTTCCGTCATGAGTCGGTCATTTAGACTGAGATAAGATAGCCTTAAGCTGAAACAGTGGTCGCGACCCCACATTTTATTCTTGCTGAATAAGGCTCTAGGTACCTATACTTAATACAGATATTGACTCCGCGTATGTAGGTGCAGAAGCGAAGTACGAAAACCATTCTATCGTTTTTAGTGATCACACTAATTGGTAACAAATATTGTTTATAAAATCTTTTTTTCTTTTTTTTAGCTTCATCCTGTATCCCGCAAGTAGCAAGGTGAGCAAAGGGAGCCTAATGTTAAGACACTCCGCTCGCCACTTTCCGTTATATTGTGGGAGGCATTGCGTGTTGACTGACGGAGTTCAACACCGCATTATGCCTTGTTACCAAAGCTAGAAAACTTCAACACTTAGTAAAAAGTAATAAAGAGATAGGTCTCAATGGGCAGTATCAATTAGACATCCAATATACTTTCCGATATAGATCTAAATAAGGGTAATTTCCTGTACATTGGTTAGTAAAGTAAGTAGTTTTCTATTAGCCGCTAAGCTTAATACAATATCTTGAACGCCTCGCTCGCATACTTATTTATAGAAGTAGGTCGTCTACGCCCTGGTGGGTGATTCCAGTCTTTATTACTGTTTAACCGCAAAGAATGGCATGTACTATGTAAATAAAGGTAATTTTCAGTTATATACGAGTAAGTCGTAGGGGCACATAAGTGTGACTTTAAACGCGCCAGGTTGTGGGTTCGATTCCCATTTGACTTTCTTCGGTGTGGTGACGACGCGAAGTAAAGCATTGAGTTTCGGGACTTAACACGCAATGCCTCCAGAATTTAGCGGAAAGTGGGGAAAAAGTGTCGTTATGAGAACGGAGAATCTTAACACTAGGTTATCAGATTCCCTCTGCCTACCCTTATATGTCGGGATACAGCGTGTAGCTATAAAAAATTGATCTTCCTTGCGACTTCATCTAATATCATTCAATAGGAATTATTAAGAGTTGTCTATGATATTTGACATACTCTAAGTGTTCCAAGTGATTTTGACCGCAAGCTTAGTGGGCACCATCAGAATCATTAATGTGATGTTATATAAAAGCCAGTCGTGGCGCAGAGGCACAAAGTGTGACTGCAAAATCGACTGGTTACGAGTTCGATTCCCATTCGAGAACAAATGAAATATTTATTTAACTTTGTATTTTCACTTCTTTGCTCAATATGTCTCCAGATGTCGGCGCAATGCCTCCAGATTTCGGCGGAAAGTGGGGAATGTAGTGTCTTAACACTTGGTTCCCTCTACCTACCCTGTTGTGTGAGGTATACAGTGTGAAGCTGATTTGATTAATATAAAATCCAACAAAAATATTTTTACAATTCGATCCAATAGTTTCTGAGATCCCGCGTTCAACCAAGCAAACTTCTTACTTCTATAATAATGTTAGTAAAGAGATATGGATTATATTATCCGAAACCCATTACGCGTGTTTCACTGTACACACACATCAGTTGGATGGTTTCGATCTTAATTCGCAGATGTTATTATATAAAAATTATTTTCACTTTATTCACTTATAATATATTCTTTTCACTATATTCACTGATACGCGGCGTTGTATTCCGCGGAACGGAGTGCTTTGCACCGAGTTCTCTCTTCTAAGGTAAAAAAATATTTCCCTACATTTATAACACAATTGTTTTAGCACGTGTTAATTAAATTCATGTCGTCGCTCTCGTACAAGACGAAGCACGCCGTTATTTGCCACCAATCAATATATTTTTAAGCCCCTCTTGGTTCATGTAACATAGTTTTGGATTGTCGTCAAGATTACGTTGATGTATTATTTGACAGTTTCTGTTTCAAAAATTATTTATTTTTTAAGCAAAGCTATACATATACATACTCGTACATATTATGTAAATTAAAATAAAATTAAATCAGCTTCACGCTGTATCCCGCACACAGCAGGGTAGGCAGAGGGAACTTAGTGTTAACACACTCCGTTTCCCACTTTCTGCCGAATTCTGCAGGTATTGCGTGTTGAGTGGCAGAATTCAACGTCGCGCTACCTCGACACCAGAGCGAAGAAATGGAAATATAAATTTAAGTAAATATTTCATCTCCTCGAGTGGGGATTGAACCCACACCCCGTCGATTTTACAGTCACACCTCGTGCCGCTGCGCCACGACTGGCCTATTATCTGAATTGGTTTTAATAAAACGAAATATACTCATTTAGTCATTTATTTATAGGAAATATAAAATAAGCTTACACCAGTGCTTATGTTCTATACAATTTATTTACAATATAACAAAATCTTTAGTATTTAATAAATATACTATTATAAAAAAGTGGACGTTAATAGGTAGACAATGTAAAAATAACCACTTCTATTACAATATTTAAAGAAAAAAACGAAATCGTCGTTGCGGCACAGCCGCTGAGTGTAAACGTGATAGTTGTGAGTTTGATTTTTACTCAAGGGAATTAATTATTTCCATTTTCTTCGCTTTAAGCGGCGTTAAGTTTCAATCTGAAGAGAGCTAAAAAATCAGACGCCATTGTGATACAGTGTGCAAAGTGTAGAGCGGAGTGTTTTAACACTAAATCCTGCTATGCGAAAAAAGGCGTGAATATAAAAAAATATATTTTAAAATTATAAATTAAATATGTAAAGTTTTATATAATTTCTTATCATTAAAGTAGTTTGTACACAATTTAGGTTGTTTGTTTTTACTTCACTTGGGAGTTCTTAAAGATATTTAAATAGTGATAAATGTATACTGAAAATTGCGAATCTGTTAGTGAAAAAAACGTTAAGATCAATTTTACTGTTTACAAAATTAGCTTGAACTAACAGACAGACCAATATTTTTAGATGTTTATCTCTCAAACGCGATTAGTTGCGCATTTATCAACATGCTGATAAACATAAGAGTCTAGTGACGTCTTGAATCTATATATTTTTTCTAAGACATTTTAAAAAAACTGTAGGATCTCTTTGATGAATTGCATGCTTACTGTCAGTAGCCGTTTACTCTTCTACTGACTAGCGACTGACTATCATGACTGACTGAAATAAAAGTGGAAAAACTTAACTTTACCTAGTACATATATAAGTCACTGTATACATGTAAACTTTGAAATAATTAATCTTATACAATTTTATAACTATAAATAAAAAAATAAAAAAAAAACAACTTCCGACACAAAAAAATGTACAAATCAACCTCGTCTTGACAAAGTGCTTACAGCTTTTAAACTGATGTTAAGAAACATTGCTTTTGATTAAAACAACTGCATTTAAATCCTTTTATTAATTTAAGAGCTGCGGTGCCACAGACATGCATACAGACAGGTGAAACTTAGCACCCTTTTTTGTGTCGAGTGTAAAAAATAAATATATATAGACTTATAAAAACGTCATTAAATTTATGTATGGATTTTCATTTATTCTTCAATCAATGAAAACCTTTCCAGCTTGTCTCAATGATTTCCCAAGAGTATCGTTTTATACGTTCTATAAATAAATCAATCGATAAAGTAGATTTTTTATATAAATATTTATTAGGAGGTCTTAATCAGCTTCACGCTGTATCCCGCACACAGCAGGGTAGGCTGAGGGAAACTAGTGTTAATACTAAAACTGAAACTTCGAGGAGTATTGATCTAATATGTAGTTAAGATGTTGAGAGTTGAAAATGGGGCCCTTCCAGATGTGGCGCCAATTAATTTAAGGTAGAAACGATCATCTATATATATAAAAGGACTTGTGCTGACTGACTGAGGTAAGACGCACGCAGAGCCGTAACCGCTGATGGTAGAAACGTGAAATTTGGGCAGATGTTTGTTTTCATATTCTGGACATCCACTAAGAAGGGAATTTGAAAAATTTTGACCCTAAAGGGATGAAATAGGGGTTGAAATTTTTGTATGGAAAAAATTTTTAATCTGTACCGATTTTTACGAAATTTGCAATTCAGACTCTTAAAAATATTTCAATGAACACGTGTTTCATAGTTTTTAAGAATTCACCCCCTAAGGGTTCAAATAAGGGGTTGAAAGTTCATATGGAAAAATCTTTAAATCGCCACCGATTTTTATAAAAAATTAAATTCAGACTATTAAAAATATTTTATTGAACACGTGTTTCGTGGTTTTTTTTAGAATTCGCTCCTAATAAGCGGGCGAAGCCGCGCCCTCTAGTATTTAAATACATATGGTTTTAAGAATAATATAAAAAAATGTATATGCATATTTTTATTATTTAAGAGAAATCTATTTTACATATTTAAATATGAATTGTTTTAAAAAATACATTTAAAGATATAAAAGAAAAAAACACTCTTCCGAGGGTGGTACATGGTTCCAAGCCATTGGTGGGCTAGGGCTCCAGAGAGAGAAACCATCTCACTCTACACGCCATCTTAATTAAAACTGTCTTTTGCATCCGCTTCTTGATGTAGACGTCGGTGATTGTACCTAATAAATATTGGCGTATAAGCCAGTCGTGGCACAAGTACACAAGCCTGCGACTGTAAACACGATACGTTGTGGCTTCGATTCCCACTTTTTGAAATGTAATATTTAATATTTTCATTTCTTTGCACTGGTAACGAGGCAAAACGCGGCGTTGAGTTCCGCCACTCAACACGCAATGTTTCCCGAATTCGGCGGAAAGTGGGGTACGGAATGTCTTAACACTAGTTTCAGTGTGCGAGATACATCGCAACGCTATAAAAAAAAGGAAGAAATCCTTCATTACCATTATATTCAAATAATAAATCGGCAATTTGCCGTAAATTAAATAAGCGTTGACGAGAGTAAAGCCCGTACATTTTATATTGCGGCCTTGTCGGGTTCACGCGACGGTGACATATTTTTTTTAATTTATTTGACATTTTTCCATAGGGCTCCTTGAATTTTAAATTCATATTTAATTTTTTTTTCTTATTTAACATACCAGATCTAGCAGGTTAGGCATAGTGTTACGATACTCCACTTTCCACTTTTTATGCCGAATTATGAAAGCATCGCTTGTTGAGTGGCGGAACTCAACGCCGCGCTTTTGCCTCGACATCAGAAAAAATTAAAGTGTTAAATATTTAATTTTCTAGAGTCACACACGCTTGTGCCCCTATGCAACGACTGATTTTAAAATTTGTATATTGAAAATTAAATATTTTGTTTAAGTACGCAATTAGTTGCGGTTTGCAAAAAATGTGGTTTATATACCCTCTCAAACTCTTTCTTATTAATAATATAATATAAAATAAATCATATACATAAATATCTTATGTGATTATATCTTAATTATAGAAAATATATTTTTTTTACAATAACATAATATTTCCATTAAAAAAGATAGATTAATAAAATATTTTAAGTCAATAAACATACATAATATATTATATCTATGTATAATTCTATATCGATGATTTTTGGTGCAACACTGACGTAATTTTATTTTATAGCTTAATATAGTCTGTGAAAATACTATTGAACATTGAATGTAGTTTTTAACTGCAATTATGTCATTGTTGCACTAAATATATGATTTTACTTCTCTACTATCTTTAAAAGAAAAAGAAAAGAAAATAAGACATTTATACTCATAACTCTATCATATATGGCACAGTAGTTTATTCTTGACATTCTATGTTACCATTGCATCAGGTAGGCGGTTCCGGTTCTTTTTCTTTATTGAGAGGACTTCCCTCTGGTCCTCCGTCGCCACTGTTGCCGCTGTTGATTGCTATTGAGGTAAGCGGTACCTGGGGGTTAATAAGGTATTAATTATATCTGTTTTAAGTTCGCGCTGTATTCCGAATATAGCAGGATAAGCCTAGTGTTAAGACATTCCGTTCCTCAGTTTCCTCAGTGTTCTTACTGGTACACGGAAAATGAAAATATATAATTTCCCTCAGTGGGAACCGAATTCACAACCAACGAGTTTATGATAGAATGCTGTGCTGCTGCTCCACGATTGTGTCAATAATTATAACGGTAATAGTGGTACAACATGGAAGATATGGGATATTTATTTAAAAAATTGATAGTAAAAGTATCTGTTCTCAAGAGGACTGCTCTCAATTCAGAGTATAACATTATATTCTACTTTAGTGAAATATTAATTACATAGTTTTAAGCTATTTTTATTGTTAGTTTCTTTTTCGCTTAAAGAACAGTGGGTACAAACTACAAAAAAATATCGTCCGATCTCTGAAAGTCTTATTAAGGTGTCATTATACTATAAACATTAATAATAAAATATGTACTGGTGTACCTGTCAAAATCGCGGTTTGTGAATAAAATATAATAAATAACAGTTCATTTCCCGAATGGTAATCGAACCTGCAACCGCCGCGTTTACAGTCACCTGCGCCTCGACGGCCTAAAAGTGTTTTATTTTGTGTTTCATTTATATCATTGTCGTAGCGCAGTAGAACAGTTTCTGATTTTATTGGTTTGGTTGTGATGGATGAGAATTCGACCCCAGTCAGAGGAATGAATATATTTAAATTTTTTTCTACTCTCCATTGTGGTTAACAAAACGCGGCGTAATTTTATGGCGAAACTCCGCCACTCAATACTTCATATTTCCAAAATTGGGCAGCGTGTGGGGAACAAAGTGCCTATATTCCTTACACAACCCTCCTGCCTTTTTTCAAAATATAATCTTACAAAATCTTAAACACATATAATTGAAATTCAGTAAACGAATAAATCTAAACTAAAAAAAATCTTTCTTTATTACCATACCTTATAGAAATTTAACTTTTATGAGTAAAATGCCTAAAACTCTCAGAGATTACCTCTATATTATATTTCTAAGCATTTCGTACGTGTCTACGATCAAGAGGCATTGGAACGTGACGAGCACTACGTAGATACATACGTAGGATTCCGTACCACGTATCTAAGACAAAGCTAATCTCAAACATCTTAAGTCCCTGTACAATCGTTACACAGTTGTAGCATGAGATTAAGTAGTTTTTTTAACTGTTTCTCTTTGAAAATTACACTTATATGAGAAATTTGTGAAATTTGCAACTCTAACTAGTCGCTCAATTCTGAAATATATTATGTTATCACTTTCTAAAGTTTTACGCTGCTTCTCAAATAGGCCACTTCTATTCTTCTATAGAAGGATCGTTTTTTAAAGATATATTTTTATATTTATATTTTCATTTCTTCACTTTGGTGTTGAGGCAAAGCGCGGCGTTGAGTTTTGCAATTCTCTCAACACGCAATACCTCCAGAATTTGGCGGAAAGTGGTGAACGGAATGTCTTAACACTAGGTTCCCTCTGCTACCTGCTGTGTGCAGGATACAGCGTGAAGCTAAGAAAGAAAAAGAAAGAAAATAGAACACTTTGTGTGTGATAAATACATTGTTATGTATATAATACACATCGAAATCCTTGAAAATTGGTATATTATCCTTTTCTTTTGCTTATTCCAGAATGAAATAGCATCATAAATAACTGTCAAGTTGAAAAATTTTATCATAAAATGGCAATACAAGACCAAGACAAAGTAAACACTATATTTTTTTATTTAAATAAATCCCGTCAACTTTTTATTCAGAAAAATAAATGAAGACCAAAACAAATTTATCTTCGTGAAGTGAAAAAGTTATTTGGGATGATGTTAGTCTCAATTGTTTGAACAAAATCGTGGCGAAAAGGCATTAGTGTGCGACTTTAAACGCGACAAATTGTAGGTTCGATTCCCACTCGAGGAAATTGAGGATTTTCATTTCGTCGCTCTGGTATCAATGCAAAGCGCGGCGTTGAGTTCATCGTCACACAACACGCAATGAGAATTCGGCAGAAGGTGGGAAACGGAAACGGGCGGTCTTAACATTTGTTCCCCAGCACTATGGGCAATCGAGGTCCGTATCAGATCAAAAATCGATAACTTTTTTATTTGTTAAGATAAACAATCGAATTTTAGCATAAGCATAAAGTATAAAATTGCGCTTAAGATAAAGTTAAGATATTATACTTTTATTGGAGTATAAATATATTAAAAAAATAATGAAAAAAAGATTATTTAATTTCCTTAGTCCACACTACTTATAGTAGTAATAAAAATGTATTATTAAATTAGTTTATTAATAAACAATGTTTCTTAAGCTGTTATCTATTTAAGTAAGAAATTAATAGTTATGATTACACATACTTAGTTAATAAAATATAAAATTTACAAAAATTGATTTACAAGTAGAATAATATTAGAAATGAATGTATATTACATAACGAGTATATTATATTTAACTATACTTGATGAACTTCAGGATCCATAATAAGTTCATTCACTTTTAAAAGATCTAGGGTATCTTCATCAAGTGCCTTCACACTTTTGCTATACTCGTATGTCTTTCTATGACTGGAAATGTATGGATCTGATGTGTAGAGAAGAGTATGAAATACATTCTCATTTGTAGCTGATTGAGAGTACTTTCTGGCATGATGTAGGCGAAATTTTTGATACTCCTTATAACGGGATTCTTGTGCACCTTGTGCATTCTTGGGATCTCATTCGTTTGTTACATTCCTTAAATACATGTATTGCGCTTTTGTTAAGTCCAAATCAATGAAAACACTCAATTCCTCTCGATTCGATTGCATTTTTCTCTGGCTTGCGTTTTCTATGAGATTCAAACATAGAGAAATTGTATCTTAGTCAGCAAGCCTTAGTTTGTCTAACGAGTTTTGCTTCTAATTCTCCTATGGAACGTAAGCCCTGAACGTTGGCATTACAGATGTGTCCAAAGCCATATTCACTAAATAGCGCGGTATTTTCACCTCTTCTTTGATTCTGATGAGTTCCCATAGGAACACAGGGTCTTCCGCGTTTTCCAGAAGACGTCGATGGTGAGTTCTAAGGTGCTACTTCTTCAATGATTGGTAAGGTTAACAAATTGAATATTTGTTAACCTTACCAATCATCAATCAAACCAATTTTCGTTGTTTTTTTTAAAATAACGAATCTTTTTACCGGGACGCTTCTGTCCATTGCTTATTAAAGGAACGAATAAGATTCCTTTGAATGTCGATGATAATAAAACATATGTTGTCTACAGAAACATGATACTTTTCTTTAAGAAATATTAATAGCTAATATTGATTGCTTCAATATTTTTTCCTCCTTCAATGTATGGGTATAATTCACGCTTGGAACACTTAAAAGTATTAGTCACTTTGAAATTTTGTGAAGTTACTTAACAATCAAACGTCTGTTAGTAATTTCATTACTAATTTGTACGAGTTTTATTAAATTAATTCACTCTATTTATATAATTTCATAAATGAGGGTATTGTGCATTTTATTAATTAGTTATACCGCAAAATGTGTGCAAAATGAAGATAAAACGTTCTTTTATTAATAAATAACAATAATTTCATTGAAATTTACCGCAATCTAATTAATTAAATAGTACAACATTAGAAATTTCAATAGATAGAGTTTTCTTGTTCCCTGACTTGTATCGTAGTTTTCGTGATAACTTCTTAAACCGCACGTTTCCGCAGCTGATTTTTATAAATGTTATTTACGAATATCTGGACTATAAAACAACATCAAATGTAACGCGTCGGTAGACGTCGGTAACTGTCCAAAGTCTCGATGAACTTTAAGTACGTACTTTTTTTCTCTTCACTCATTGTTAATATTTTTAATAGGAATATAGTCACAAAATCCACAATATAATAATTGTTTTAAAATCTACATACTATAGGCTTTTTAAAAATATATAACACTTTATACCTATTTGCACATTTTTTTTAAGGAAATTAAGTTTAAAATATCGATGCGAACAACCTGAAATAGACAGTCTTACGTATTACAATTTCTCACAATAAAAAAAAATATATTCCAAATGTAAGTCACGAAAAAATAATTCTTTACATTAAAGGTCCACTATTATACTATTTAAAAAAAAATAAAAAGTGCGTCAAGGACGACTTTAGTAAAAATGAATTTTGATCTGCCGTTGTTCTACCATTATCCATAGTGCCCAGGTTCCATCTGCCTACCCTGTTTAAAGTGGGATAGCTTAAGCTAAAAAAGTAAAATATAAAGGTCTATGTATAAAAGGAGCTCATTGTTGAGGCCCCAAATCCAAATCTTGGTATAGTGTCTGGCTGTATATGACAAAACACCTACACTTCTGCCTACCCTACAATAAGCGGAATACATTATGAAGCTGAACACTATATACACAATTAAGGATATAAATCGGTTTAACATGTTATAGATTTAGAGGCAAAAATATTTTTTTATTAAATCGAATTACAAAAGAAAAGAAGAAATAAATCAGTGATTAGCCACTTCGTTCTTCATTTTACTCGTACACAGCCAACGAAACCGCCGTTTTGGTATAAATAAAACCTTCACTTTATACTTGTAATAGAAATCCCTTTGAGTGAATCTGAACCTATAATTACCGAGCTTATTTAGCTATAATCCGGCTCAACCACAATGGAATCATTAAGGATAATTATTCTAAACAATCGATCACGAGAGCTGAAACGATATTCTCTGTTTGCAAACTGAAGAGTAAATACAGAATTGTAATTAATTATAGGTACTATTATTGTTTTTTAGCTTCACGCTGTATCCCGCATGTAACAGGGTAGGGAGAGGGAACCTAGTATTAACACACTCCGCTCTCCACTTTCCTCCGAATTTTGGAGGTATTGCGTGTTGAGTGGCGGAATTAAGCGCCGCGCTTTTCTTAAACACCAGAGCGAATAAATGAAAATATAAAATATTTCATGTCCTCGAGTAGGATTCGAACCCACAACCTAACATTTACAGTCGCACCCTTGTGCCCCTGTGCCACGACTGGCCGCGCTGGAGTTTGCAGATAAAATATGCATCATAAGCGTAGGCGTCACAGTAGTGTGACGTCGTTATATTTGACAGCTGCTTAGAGCTAAAATAAAAACGGAAGAGAGGAGCTTTACTCCTTATATATAAGACTGCTAATTGAAAGCTTAACTATTATCAATTTATTTATTTCGATTTCACCGTTACCGTTTAGACTCTTTACGCTAGTACACGATAAACATGTATTTAGTATATTGTTTTTCCACAAATACATTCGTTGTACAGACATAATTTTTGTACTGTTTTATTATAATAAATAAAATAAAAAAAAATATATAAAGTTATTAGAACTACTAAAAATATATTTTTTATTGCCATTTACCATAGAGACTGCTGTACAGATATTGGCGTCAGAGGGTCTTGGTGGCGACAACGCGGGGTCGAACCTCAGGTCCAGTTGAAGCATAAATAAAGCGGCTACCAGAGTAGAAATGGACACTGACAGTTGTGCCGCCGCCACGCCAATACATGTTTTGCTGTTACACCTGAGAAAATTGAGGAAATTAAAAAAAATATATTTTTTAAGTATAAAGTGGATGAAAATATTTTTATGGAAAAAAGGAAAAAAAATATTGTGAAAAAAAGGAAAAAGATAGAAAAAAGAACACAGCGCGGCGTCAAGATTCACCTGCGACTACGCAATGTCCGAGCCAATAACCCAAAATGGAGTGTCCTGACACTAAATTCTTCCTGCATACACTGATATAAAGGATAAATTGTGAAAAAACATACCCTAGATTCATCAAAGATCTGATGCAGAAGACCAGCATAGCAACATGCGCAGCGACGGCTATAGTCCACAGTAAAGTCAAAGGAATAGCTGCACAGGGGGACGGACCCAGTGCCCGCCACGGGGCACCCCAACTTCTGGTTGTTCTTGACCTAGCAGACGCCCATCCTCCGAACCCTCGGCTGTAGTATACTGATGTAGCTAAAAAATATAAGACTTATTTATTTGAACCTGCTATATAGCAGGTTAAATAGAAGAAGAGCAGTCAGTGTAAAGCCATTCCGTTCCCCACTTTCATTGTTTGTCGAATTAATTTCCTCGAGTGTGAATCGAACCCACAACCAGTCGCGTTTATAGACACACTTTGTTCCTGACTGGCTTCAATTTTCGTAATTATTACAAAACAATTATAAGCTAATTCAGATTTCGGCGGAAAGTGGGAAGCGGGGTGTCTTAACAATAGGCTACAATATGTGCTGATAGTAATCATTATTAATTAACGTTATTAATAACCTTTTTTTTAATTTTGCGAAAACCTAATATTCTAATATAACATCTGTGTATAAACAACGCAATCAAGGACTCCCTGACAGCCCTAAGGCAACTTCATTAATTATTATTATTAGTAAGTACCTACACAAGGAACTGCTTTGAAATTATGATGGAAAAAATATAATTTCAATCAATAAATGTTTAATTTTCTTTAGGTATACATAATTCTAATAGAAAGTAAGTTTGCGGAGGGAATTTGGTATAAAGATACTTCCCCATTTTATGACCAATTCAATTTTAATGTTTTGAATAACGGATACTCAATACCGCGCTTTGTTTTATTACCAAAACGAGGAAATAAAACGAATTAAAACATTCCCCAGAGTGCGAATCAAACCTATAACCATCACGTTCACAGTAAGACGTTGTGCCAAATATATTTCATTTTAAAAAATTAATATATATAAATATATTTTATATATTTAAAATTAGCGTTGTCTTACCAGCAGCCAGAACTGTGAAAGCTCCAGTCGGTACACCTAAGCCGAGTTCAGGTTTTTGACGCTCTTCGAGCCAGCCGACTGCCCCGACGACTAATCCACCTATACCACACACGACCTATGTAAAACAGATTTAAAATACATATTATTATAGTAATGTAATATAGTATAAGCGTGGCGTTTAGTTCCGCCATTTATTACGCAATGCCTACAGAATTTGGCAGAAAGTGGGGAGTGGAGTGTCTTATCACTACGCTTCTTTTACTTAATCTGATTCATGCAGGATACAACGTGCAGTTCACAAAAAATATTAAAGTACAGTACTAAATATGTTTTTTCGCAAAAATATACGCGAAATGAAAAAAGATACCTTTATTTAGCACAATTTAACTATTTAACTACTTTCAGGATGAATAGAAAGCTAAAAATATAACGTGAAATAAAAAGATTTCGACATTCTTTCTGCTTACATGGTCGAGAAAAAAAATATAAAATAAATTGAAAAGCCCAGGAAAATTTTCATCAATTTTTCTCTGAGGCCGTCGTGGCGCAGGGCACAGAAGTGTGAACGTAAAATCGACTGGTTGTGGGTTAAATCCCCATTCTAGGAAATGATTTTTTTTTACATTTATATTTTCATTTCTTTGTTCTGGTGACGAGACAAAGCGCGGCGTTGAGTTCAACCACTCAACACGTAATGCTTCCAAAACTCGGCGGAAAGTGGGGTACGGAGTCTCTTAACACTAGGTTCCTTGTGCTCACACTGCTGTGTGCGGGATACAGCGTGAAGCTGATTTTTTTTTTTTTTTATCTTTTATTGAGGCCGTCGTGGCGTAGGTGCACAAGCGTATGACTGTAAATGCGACAGGTTGTGAGTTCGATTCTCACTCGAGGGAATGAAATGAGGGAACAGAGTGTCTTAGCACTAGGTTTCCAGGTTCCCTTTGCCTCCCCTGCTATGTGTAGAGTACATAAAACATGGGTCGAAAAATAAACAAATAAATAATAAAAAAAAAGGTATGATTCTGAGAAGATTAAAATTATGGGGGCGATGGATAAAAATGCTTAACGTTAGATTATTATATTTAAAATATGTATTTTTTGTCTTATTAGTTTCCAGTTGTATGCTCCATATTGTGCAGTAGATATACATATAAGAATCCAGCAGGTTATTCCGATTTTACTTCCCTCCCCCGTATTTACAACATCATCACACCTAAATCATAAAAAAAGAATAAATGACGAAAGAGAAACATTCAGAATTATTTTCTGAACTTTAATAAAAAATAAAAATTCCCGTCGGAACAAAACAAAATTAAGCATAACATGAAGTATGTAAATGAGAAGATTTCTTTTGAAGACTCTAAGATTCTTCGTTCTAAATAAATGTATAAAATTTATTCTGTGGTCCTGAGATTTATTATAGATAGAAGTAAATTCTCTAAGCCATCATTTTGCTTTTACCGAAAGATCTAATAAATTATGCTCGAAAACAATTTGTTGGTAGTTCTTAAGTGAGATTTGATGATAAGAATGATAAACGCGATAATAATTATACTATTTAAATATAATAAATTTATAAACTATATAAATTATATATATAAGAAAAAAGGAACCTTTATAAGATCACTTTGTTGTCCGTCCGTCTGTTTGTCTGTCGGTCTTTCTGCCAAGAGCCTTTATCTCAAGAACGCTTAATGATATCGAGTTAAAATTCCAACTATACACTCAGATCTACGGCTGCATGATTTCTTGCAAAAATTGTATTTCTACATTTACTTATATATTTATTTATATTGCAAAAAACGGAAATAAAAGAAATCAAAATTAATAGGGTATTTCCGGTTGACCTAGAATTATTAAATTTGACAGCTAGCATCTGAAAACTTTACATTTGTGGTTAAATCCTAAAACATAATAGCTTCAAAAGGTGGGCACAATTTGATATAAAAGTCGCTAGTTCAAGTGAGGTATCAGATCAAAGGACACTGGCTAAGCTAAGCTTGAATTTCAGAAAAAGCTCAATACCCCCAATTTTTGTACGGAACCCTCGGTGGGCGAGCCCGACTAGCGCTTGTCTGGTTTTTTTTTCATATATCAGAATGGGAGAACCTAGTGCTAAGACAGTCTATTCTCCACTTTCCGTCAGAGTTTGAGACTACAAGAGCACGGCTCTACGGCATTAAGATTTTTTTTGTCTTGATGTTGTATTCTGCATATAGCAAGGTAAAGTGGGAACCAAGTGTAGTGTTTCACATGGTGAAGTGCAGACATTGCGTGTGGAGTAGCGGCGCACAACCATACGCTTTGCCTTGTTACCGGAGCGAGAAATAAAAATATTTAATAATAATAAAAATATTAAATATGAATTTCCCTGAACGTGAATCGAACTTACAATCATTTCGTTTACAGACACACTCTGTGCCACTGCGCTAAGATGATCTCAAGAGTTTAATTGATTCTTAATAATCTAAAGAGAATACCTGTAGTACTCGAACTCTAAGAGCAATCGCGAAAGGGTAGATCTGTAAGCCAGCAGCTGCAACATCCTGATCGTCGCCCTTGGACGCGCCGCTCACAGCGCTGCATACTGACTGCTTCCGCGACCACATGGCTTTTGTGTTAATCACTGAAAATTGTGAAAGTTTTTGAAAATATTCAAAATCTTTAGGCAGAGGGAACATGGGAATCTAGTGTTATGACACTCTGTTCCTATTAAGACAATTTCGTGGCCCCCTTATCGCCAAATTCTGTTGAGTGGGCGGTATTTAACACCGCGCTTGTCTTGTTACCAGAGCGAGTAAATGAAAATATAAAATATTTCGTTTCCTCGAGTGGGAATCGAACCCACAACCTGACAAGTTTAGAATCGCATGTTTGTACCCCTGCACCATGAATGGCCTCACATAATTTTTCTTTCAAAAAATAAAATGAAAAGAAAATAAAAATTACTTGAGAATAGTAGTAAGGAGTAGTCGTGGACACTGCGGAGGTTAATGGGCAAACAAAACATACAATAGTCTGACTTAAATACAAAGTTTTTATTTTTAACATTTTCAAGGTGACTTTAGGTAGCGGAACCTCCCTACAAAGATCGCCACGATAGTGGGTTCGACTCCCAATGATCAGAATGAATTATTTTCACTTTCTCACTGTGATACCAAGACAATTCAGGAAGCTGAGTTCCGCCATCAAACGCCAAATGTTTCAGAAATTGAGCGAAGTGCGATATATAATGTCTTAACTAGATTCTTCTATACACAGTATTTTCCTAATAATTTTTATATTCAAAGAAAATATTATGTCATAAATTATATGCGAGGTAAAACTGTCTGACATTTACAAAATACATCTAGAACAAATTGGGTGCCAAAAATCGATTGCTACCGCCGTTATCAATGAATATAGATAACGTTTTAAGCTTTAGATAGGAGATAAAAATGGCATTCTGCACTAGGATAAGATAAATGAGAAAAATACGAATTTAATTTAGGAAATTGTAAACAAATAAATAAATCAGCTTCACGCTGTATCCTGCACACAACGTGGTAGGCAGAGGGAACCCAGTGTTAAGGCACTCCGTTCCTCACTTTTCATTTTGAAGTAATGAAAATATAAATGTAAATATATATTTCATTTCCTCGAGTGAGGATCGAATCAACTACCAGCCGATTTTACAGTCACACTTTGTACCACTGCGCCATGACTGGCCTATTTTCTCATATCTTTCTCAGGAAATTGTGTAGGTATTATAATTAAAGGTTGGTATTGAGGTGGTTGCCTGATATCATTTCTATTTTTGTGCCCCGAGGCCGCCGTGGCCCAGGAGCACAAGGGTGTGACTGTAACGCGACGGTAGTGGGATCGATCCCCACTCGAGGAAATGAAATATTTATTTAAATGTATATTTTTATTTCTTCGCTCTGGTGGCAAACCGCGGCGTTGAGTTCCGCCACTCAACACGCAATGCCTCCAAAGTTCGGCGGAAAGTGGAGAACGGAGTGTCTTAACACTAGGTTCCCTCTGCCTACCCTGCTGTGTGGGGGATATAGCGTGAAGCTGATTTCAATTTCAGTTTTTTAACTACCTTTTTTGGAACTTCACGGTGTAAGGAAACGAGGAAACTTGGGAACCTAGTATAAAGACACTCCGCTCTACGCTTCAACGCCACATTACCTGCCTCATTACCAGGGCGGTTATTATTAGTTACGAGTACAGTCAGAACTCATTATGTCATTATAATATGTAAAGTTACCAACACTATAAAAGTAAATATTTATTTAGCTGGATTATTATATTTTTTTTAATCAAAATGCATTAATATATACATTTGCACGATAATAGCATTAAAATTTGACTGGATGATTAAATTTGCATCGAGTTAGAACCAATTTTGATTTAACATACTCAATCATGATTGAAATACGCGTCAATATTAAAACAGAAATATGCTAAAATAACTGAAATGAATCAGTTATTAATTATTAAATAAAATAATATTAAGAATATTTCCTTTTGTTAAATGAAAATAAATAAATCAGCTTCACGCTGTATCCCGCGTACAGCAGGGTACGAAGAACCTAGTGTGAACCTAGACACTCTTTTCCCTACTTTTCCCCGAATTATTCCAGGCCTTGCTTGTTGAGTTGTGAAATTCAACGCCGGGCTTATGCCTCGGTGCCAGACAGAAGAAATGAAAATATTAATAAAAAACTAATTTATTACCTCGGGTGGGGATCTAATCCACAACCGTCGCGATTACACCCTTGTGCCACAACGGCCTCATTGCTTTCTTAACAGATTTGATTATTTAAATTGTCTTTTTAACAACAATTATTTTGGGATATATTGGGATTATCTTTACGGAGATGCTAACAACATAAGTTGTAACAAGTGTACTAAAATTGCAAAAAAAAAATTAAAATTTAGATGAGAATGTATGGCTTACTACTGGTCAGAGCGCTTGGAGGGTTTCCAAGAGGAGCGGGTTCAAATCCCGCTACGTTAATAATTTTATATAGCTTCACGCTACATCTCGCACATAGCAGGGTATGCAGAGGGAACCTAATATTAAGACACTCCATTTCTCGCTTTCCACAGTCCAGTGGGGATCGAACCCACAACCAGCCTATTTTACAGTCGCCCTATGTACCCCTGCGCTATGACTGGCCTCAAATTTTTATACGTTTCGTAAATAAGTATTTTTAAAATTGTTAAAAACTATAGAAAAGAGAAAATATATATTCAGACAATTAGGGAATTTTCGCTAAGTCATGTTAATCTATAAATAAAAATCTTCCAACTAAATCAAACTTTGTATATAACTGTACCAAAGTATTTAAATCCTATATTTGTATTCGGCGAGATTGAACAGTAATAAATTTTACTACTCACCCAGTAGTAAAATTGGATTTGAATTTTAAAATATCTTCGACCAGAGTAATGTGTACAGATGTTTCTCAATTTGCTAATTCCTTTTACCAACAGGTTAAATAAACATGTGAAGCTATTTGGAAAACGAGTAATTTGAACGCAGCGGGACTCAAACCTTTTTTTTTTTTTATTTTTTTTTTCGTCAGGAAATCCTTTTACGGATACCAGCCCGAGTGGGGACTCGAGCGGGTTATGTGGGGCTCACGGACCGACAGATGGTAGGCCGTCTGAATACCCACTAAAACCTCACGGTGCTCCTCCTCGACCGCCACTGGCCGCGAGACGTGCGGACATTAGTCGTCCACGAAACGGCGGGAGCCTGCAAGGCACGTCGCGAAGTCAAGGGTGTGTGGGCACCCTCGACGGCCTGCTCGGAGGGAGCAATCCTGCGCGCGACTACTCGGGCCAGGCTATTAGGCGGCCAGCTTCCCCAAGCTGACTGCAGCGGGACTCAAACATACTCTAACCTCCTAAGACTCTAGGGAACCGTCCAAGCAAAAAAATGATGCGTGAAGAACGGAGCTGGGTTCCCTCTCCTCATGCCGTTACTATATTATAACCGTGGGAAAAATTACAGTAATGAAGCAAATTTGTTAAAACTACTACAGTTCTAGGTGAGGCCGGTCGTGGCGCAGCGGCACGAGGTGTGACTGCAAAACCGACTGGTTGTGGGTTCGATCCCCACTCGAGGAGATGAAATATTTACTTAAATTTATATTTCCATTTTCTTCGCTCTGGTGTCGAGGTTAAGCGCGGCGTTGAGTTCTGCCACTCAACACGCAATGCCTCCAGAATTCGGCAGAAAGTGGGGAACAGAGTGTCTTAACACTAGGTTCCCTCTGCCTACCCTGCTGTGTGCGGGATATAGCGTGAAGCTAATTTAATTTTTAATTTTTTTACTACAGTTCTAAATATAAATATAATTGAAAACTCAATTTCAATATATCACTTGATCAAAGTGCAATTAAAATTGTTAATGATACAAAACGGTCGTCCGCCGTCAATGAAACAAGTTACTTTCAGTTTTCTAAAGTGGTTGTTCAGACTAAAATAATTTTTAATTAATTTTTAATAGCCTTTTCATCTGGAATAGGTTATAAGGAAATATTAAATATATTTCGAAACCTATAAAAAAATATTCGGTTACTGAGTGACTGGCAGAACGCACGGCTTAGTTAAGTTTTAGTGTATGAAATCAACCACGGCCTTAAATGGTGATCCGGATAGTGCTGACGACCTGCTACAGCAGAAAAACAATCCACCTTCTAGAGGCTTTGCGCCCCCAAAGAGTGTTTACCTTCCTGGCCAATGTCAAGGTAAAATGAAAATAAGGTTATTTCCTTTTTCAAGGACTTTCGTCATCGGTCACAAACAATGGCACACTTGTTCTTCTACATGACTTCTCTTTTACAAGACTTTTATAAAAAATAAACATGGCAAGCCTCAAATTGGGTAATTCACGAAGAACAAGAACTACAAACAAAATTTAGATTAAGTGGGGAGAAAAATTAAGAAAAAAATTCTCAAAATTTAAAGTTCCCGTCAACAAAGTTGCGGGCGACGACGCACTATGGATAATGGTAGAACAAGGGCAGATCAAAATTCATTTTTACTAAAGTCGTCCTTGACGCACTTTTTATTTTTTTTTAAATAGTAT
Source organism: Heliconius erato x Heliconius himera (assembly GCA_013421005.1). NCBI lineage: Eukaryota > Metazoa > Arthropoda > Insecta > Lepidoptera > Nymphalidae > Heliconius > Heliconius erato x Heliconius himera. The sequence goes on along the minus strand of JAATLQ010020477.1, from coordinate 11,445 downwards.
AATAGTGGACCTTTAATGTAATGAATTATTTTTTCGTGAATTACATTTGGAATATATATTTTTTAATTGTGAGAAATTGTAATACGTAAGAATGTCTATTTCAGGTTGTTCGCATCGATACTTTAAACTTAATTTCCTTAAAAAAAATGTGCAAATAGGTATAAAGTGTTACATATTTTTAAAAAGCCTATAGTATGTAGATTTTAAAACAATTATTATATTGTGGATTTTGTGACTATATTCTTATAAAAAATATTAACAATAAGTGAAGAGAAAAAAAGTACGTACTTAAAGTTCATCGAGACTTTTGACAGTTACCGACGTCTACCGACGCGTTATATTTGATGTTGTTTTATAGTCCAAATATTCATAAATAACATTTATAAAAATCAGCTGCGGAATCGTGCGGTTTTAGAAGTTATCACGAAAACTACGATACAAGTCGGGGAACAAGAAAACTCTATCTATTGAAATTTCTAATGTTGTACTATTTAATTAATTAGATTGCGGTAAATTTCAATTAAATTATTGTTATTTATTAATAAAAGAACGTTTTATCTTTATTTTGCACACATTTTACGGTATAACTAATTAATAAAATGCACAATACCCTCATTTATGAAATTATACAAATAGAGTGAATTAATTTAATAAAACTCTTACAAATTAGTAATAAAATTACTAACAGACGTTTGATTCTTACTTGTGACGTGACTTCACTAAATTTCAAAGTGGCTAATACTTTCAAGTGTTCCAAACGTGAATTAGTACTCCCATACATTGAAGGAGGAAAAAAACTTGAAGCAATCATATTAGCTATTAATATTTCTTAAAGAAAAGTATCATGTTTCTGTAGACAACATATGTTTTATTATCAGCGACATTCAAAGGAATCTTATTCGTTCCTTTAATAAACTATGGACAGAAGCGTCCCGGTAAAAAGATTAGTTTTTTTAAAAAAACAACGAAAATTGGTTTGATTCTGAATATTTGTTAACCTTACCAATCATTAAAGAAGTAGCATCTGAGAACTCACCATCGAAATCTTCTGGAAAATGCGGAAGACCCTCTGTCCCTATGGGAACCCATCAGAATCAACGAAGAGGCGAAAAAATACCGCGTAATTTAGTGAATATGGCTTTGAACACACACATTTGCAATGCCTACGTCCAGGGCTTACGTCCTATAGGAGGAGAAATAGAAGCAAAACTCGTGGAAAAATTAAGGCTTGCTGATCGAGATACAATGTCTCTATATTTGAATCTCATAGAAAACGTAAGCCAGAGCAAAATGCTATCGGATCAAGAGACATTAAATATTTTTATTTTAACAAAAGCGCAATACATGTATTTAAGGAATTTAACAAACGAATGAGATCCCAAGAATGCACAAGGTGCACAAGAATCCCGTAATAAGGAGTATCAAAAATTTCGCCTACATCATGCCAGAAAGTGCTCTCGATCAGCTACAATACATGCTAAATACTCTTCTCTACACATCAGATCCGTACATTTCCAGTCATAGGAAAACATACGAGTATAACAAAAGTGTGAAGGCACTTAATGAAGATACCCTAGATCTTTAAAAAATGAATTAACTTATTATGGATCCCGAAGTTCACCAAGTATAATTAAATATAATATACTCATCATATAATATAGATTCATTCCTAATATTATTCTACTTGTAAATCAGTTTTTGTAAATTTTATATTTTATTAAATAAGTATATGTGTACGCGTAATTTCTTACTTAAATAGATAACAGCTTAAGAAACATTGTTTTTTAATAAACTAATTTAATATTACATTTTTATTACTACTATAAGTAGTGTGGACTAAGGAAATTATTATTTTATTCTTTTCATTATTTTTTTAATATATATATACTCCAATAAAAGTATAATATCTGAACGTTACCTAAAGCGCTATTTCATACTTTATGCTTGTGCAAAAATTCAATTGTTTATCTTAACAAATAAAAAAGTTATCGATTTTTGATCTGATACAGACCTCAATTGCCCATAGTGCGACGTGTTCTTAATATAAATATTGATTTAGGATTTGAATAAAATTCATTTATTTACAGTTTAAATATAGATATCAGTTCTTTGATTTAAAAAAAATTGATTATATAATATGTTTTACACATTTTTTTTTAGTTTATATGATAATGAGGTTGTCGTAGTGCAGTGGACTATCTTTATTTTTATTTTAAATGTTTTCCATTTCATTGTTGTCTGTCATATTATGCGGCGAAACATGTATACAATTTCAATACATATCACCTGTAGAGCTGGTTCTTTGGACTAGAAAATAGTTTTTCAATATAGATTAAAGTGTTCGACGTAATTTTTAATATCCAAAGTAATTCAAATAAATACATATATGTATAAAAAATAGGAAGATATAATATAGTAAATTAAAGCTGTCATGGCGAAGGGGCACATACGTCTGTCGTCGTGTCTGTAACGCGACGGTTGTGGGTTCGACATGGCTTGAATGAATTAATATTTAATTTCTTCCGCCTCTCAACACGCTCGAAAATTGAGCGGGAAATGAGGAACAGAGTGCCTTGGGTTCCCTTGGGTTCCCTTTGCCAAGTCTACAGTATGCGTGGATCTGAAAAAAATAATGAAATATACTACTTTCTTAAACTAAGCGGAAATTTAACATCGTTACTACCACATACTGGTATATTATATTACACACATTCTTTGTCAACATGAAACCGCGTACTAACAAGTTCACCAATAAGGGACATGTCAACGTCATTTATATATACGTGCCTTTTTGTGTCCTACGACTTCATTACTTCGGTGTTACTTCTATTATGATATATTATAGTGTATTTTTTTTACTTTTGTGGATAAAAGACTTCCTATCTGTTAGAAGTATATCTTATATAGCTAGATATGCTAGAACTAGAGAGGCCAGTCGTGGCACAATATGATTATAAATGCGACAAGATGTGGGTTCGATTCCCATTCGAGTTAATGAAATATTAAATATTTTCTATTTATTTGGATATTAAAAATTAGGATTTATGTCAAACATTTCAAAATACATACATTCAAAAACTGTTTTTTAGTCAAAAGTACCAGCTAACAAGTGATATGTTTTTGAATTGTATAATTTTCTTATATTTTCTTATCTAGATTTTTGCTTTTCGCTGCAGTAGGCAAGAATAAAACGAAAGTTAATTTAAATATAAGTAGGGATTCACATGTCTTACTACACCACAACAGTCTCTTTATTATCTAGGCTAAAAATATTATTTGCGGTAGTAAATTAAATGTAATAAGTAGATATTATTACATCACATATTTCCTGAGGCCAGTCGTGGCGCAGGGTCACAAAATGTGACTGTAAAATGGACTGGTTGTGAGTTAGATCCCCACTCGAGGATATGAAATATTTATTTACATTTATATCTTCATTTCTTAGCTATGGTGTCGAGGCAAAGCGCGGAGTTGAGTTTTGCCACTCAACACGCAATGCCTCCAGAACTCGGCGGAAAGTGGAGAACGGGGTGTCTTAACACTAGGTCTCCTCTGCTTACCCTGCTGTATTCGGGATACAGGGTGAAGCTGATTTATTTTATTTGATGAAAAATCATTGACACCGCATCATAAAAAGAAATTAAATAATGTAATATGTTAAATTTAACACTAACATGGTCCTTCTGAATGTATAACGTATCATCAAGTTCAAATAGTTTAGTTATCAGTTAACGAGTTACAGACTTATTTCATTATGTATGATGGGAAGATTGCTTCGCTGTAGCTGAGATGACAGCCGTCGACGTATAGGCATGTGATATAGGTTGGTTTCCTTGTAAGAAGATTACAGGTTATGTTCCTGTGCAGGGCAACTTTATATATTATTTTTGTTATTTTTATACATTTGATCTAATATGTTTCTTGAAACATGTCTCTGCAAGTAAAAGTGAATCTAGAGCTAAGTCACTCCGAGTCAGTACGAGAAATAGGTTTCTCGTCTATTTTAGTCTTTATATGCATGTTATTTTTTCAGCTTTACGTTGTATGCATTATATAACAGGGTAAGCAGAGGGAATCTTTTGTTTAGGCACCCCTCTTTCCGCAGAATTTTCGAGATATTGCGTGTCTAAGTGGTGGTACCAAAGCGTAGTAATAAAAATATTTATAAATAATAATTCACAATCCTCGAGTGAAAATCGAATCTAAAACCGTCGCGTTTACAGTCACACGCACAGGCCTCGTGCCCCTGCACCACGACGACCATATAAAGTTGAATGTCAGAACTTAACGCTGCACTTGAAAATAAAACATTATCCCGAGTGACGGTTGACAATCATCCATACCACACCCGTGCGGTGGATTTTTCCATTTGGATATGGAGGGGATTATTTTTATATTTCAATATATTTAGAAATACATTTAGGTTCCCAGGTTCCCACTGCCTACGCTATGTGGGGGATACTGCGTGAAGGAAAAAAATATAAATAAAAATAAGCAATTAAACCAAACATATAAGTCGACGGCTTTTGCATCGTATAATTACTCGCACGACTGTAATTTCTCTCATTCATCTCAACTTGTTCAAAGGCTTCAGTTAATTAATCATATAAAATTGTTTACATGAAAGCTTATAATATCAATGTATTTGGAATAAATGTATTTACATTAATTTATGATATAATATATATTAAGTATTGTATAAATCAGCTTCACGCTGGTTGCCGCGTATAGAGAGAGTAGAGAGAGGGAACCCAGTGTTAACACTCTCGGTTACCGACGTACCGCCGATTTTTTTTTACGTGATGAATGGTGGAACTCAACAAATGAAAATATAGCGGCACGGTGTCTCTTGTTTTGTTTTTTTTTGTTGGTTGGTTGGGGGTTCGATTCCTACTTTTCTAGCTCTGAATGCTAGACCCAAAGCGCGGTATTGACTTCCTCCACTTAATACGTAATTTCTAATATCACATAGTGAAACACAAATATGTAATCCGTAGGTATATGAAAGTTCATCGAACAACATATTATCTTAAGCAAACCTTATTCAAAATGTTCGGTTAGCTAGCAAATATTTGTGGCTATTATTGTTTAAAGTTAAATTATTAGTATTAAAGCATTTTGCATATTATAAATAAATAATACTGAATAATTTGAGGGTATCGTGGCACAGTATCTAAAGGGGTACACGCGACGGCTGTGGATTCAATTCAAACTCCGGGGATTCCGGGTGTATTATTCTCATTTTCTCGTCCTGATGAAAAATATAAAGCGCAAGAATTCTGCTATTCAACACGTACGCAATGTCTTAAAAATTGGATTCAAAGTGGAGAATGGAGTATTTTTAAACATTTTTAAAGTGTTAATCCACACTTAGCAAAGAAAAATACTTATTTAGAAAACGTATAAAAATTTGAACGTAGCGGGACTCAAACCCGCGCCTCCTGGAAACCGACCAAGTCTGCTTTCAGGAGGCGCGGGTTCGAGTCCCGCTACGTTAAAATTTTTATACATTTTCTAAATGAATATGGAGTATCTTAGCACTAGGTACCCTCCGCCTACCCTGCCATAAGCGGTATATAACGTGAAGCTAAAAAGCATAAATTTTTGGGGGCATAAGACTATTGGACTATTGGGAGTGGGCGCGACCCACCTGGCTTCTTTTATTTCCACGATTATGAGGGCAGCCTAGTCCCGCCACTCAACTGAATTATATTAACAATTTTCTAAAACTATAATTTATTACAAAACTAATTTATTACGTCATCTTTATTTATTTCTAGAAAAAATAAAATAAAATTGCGATAAGATATAACAATTATCTATAGATATTTCTATAAATATTTCATTGAGATGTAAATTTACGATCCGCTATTTGATTTGTACCAAAATATATCACGTGAATTCTTAGCGGCAAGCTATAAATATTCTATTTATAAAACAAGATTCAGCTGTTATCAAGCGATTCAAAATATCTTTAAGATTTTGTGTATATGTTTTTTTTTCTTTTTCTATGTTTGTCTATATCATTTTTTTTATACTTAAGACACTAGGCAGGGTGGGCAGATTGTCCTTGTGTTAAATCATTTCATTTTCTATTTTTCGCTCAAATTTCGAGACATTATATGTTGAGTGCCAGAACTCAACGCCGCGTTTTGTCTTGGTGTCAGGGCGAGGAAATGAAAATAATTCTTTAACTCAAGTAGGAATCGAATCTAAAATCGTCGTGTATACAGGTGAACACTGTGTCACTGCACCACCTGCTGGCTTATAAAGCCAACCAAAGCATTATTTAAAGGACCAAACAAGTACATATCATAACCTTATTTAATAATGGCGTAATTTTGATTAATAAGAGGGAGACCTCGATTGATTTTCGAAAACACATTGAAGGAAGGTCATGTAAATAGCAGGTATGCCTCTAGGGGGGCATGTACGAAGAGGTTGATGGCTGTGGGCGAAGCGAATGAGGTCCTCTTATGGGGCTCCGTTCTCTCTCGGGATAAAGCTAAAAAAATAATACTTTTACATAAATTATAATATCACTATAAAAAATTATAAATGTTTCACTAAACAAAAAAATCTTAGAAATATTTTAAAATCAATTTCCAAAATAACTACAAAACAATTCAAACTTAATCAAACGACATTTTGCATACGTCAGAAACATCAATAATCAAAGGTAGTGCTGTCACCATCACGTCAGCGGACACTCTGGTGTCATGCTTCACTGGCTCTTCCACGTTGTTAAACATGACGTGTGACGGCTGACGATGACGATGACTTCGTTATACGCTAGCTGGTATTGGTTTTTAATATATCTATACTAATATAGTGCAGCTAGTTGTAGTAGACAAGTGTTTGTTTGTTTCAATGCGCGAATCTCTAGAACTACTAAACATTAGATTTAAAAAACGCTTTCTGTTTAGTTCACGTTCATGAGAAAAGAGATTACGGCAATTTTTTTTCTTGAAGTATTTTTTTTGCCTCCAGGAAAAGATAATATATTTTATCGTCTCTTTCTATTTATTATGAGATATTTAAAAATAAATTATATCCCAAATATTAAACGTTCTAAGCACAAAATTTCCAGCATGTTACATTTCAAAAGATATTTGGGGATGAGATGTAAGGGGACGGATGAACGGCGTAGGTTTATTTATAGGGTCGCCTTAGGATCTTTTGAATAAGATAGTCATAAAAATATGTACAACATATTTTCTACTACTTGAATTACTTTTGTTTTTCATATTTGATTAAGGGTTTTCGTCCGTATATGATGGTAGATAAAGGCTAGTTTTTAGACGCTCCGTTTGCCATTTTGATTGATTTTCTCTCTTTAGTAATAAGACAAAATGCGGCGTTGAGTTCCGTGACTGCAGGTCTCGAAAAGTGGGAACCGTTACTTTTACACTGCGCCACGATGACTTCATAAATAATGACCATGGACAAGCGGATGGACATTTTTTTTGTGGTTAGTAAAGGCGCATTTTACTTTTATATGTTTCTAAATAGAATCCATTTATTAGTTTGGCTAATGGCTAATAGATACCATAATTATAATAGGTTCAAATCCAAAAAACTTCCTCGTTCCCTCTAAATCGTTAGTTAATTTTTAACGTTACAAAATTTATTGAAAAAAAACAAACATCATTTATAGCTAGTATTATTTAATATTTTCTAAAAATTACAAAAATATATTTAGTTACTATAAAAAATAACATTTAAATTTTTTTTTTTCTCACTGAGCAAGGCGAACCTAGTTTTGAGACTGCATTTTTCACTTAATTCAGAAACATTTCTTGTTTGATAGTGAAAGTGTATTTCCACAATTAAGAAAGAAAAATACTTTTTAAAAACATATAAAAAATTTAACGTAGCGAGATTTGAACCCGTGTCTCATCAAGACCAAGCACTCACTATCCGTATATAAAATATCTATAAAAATGAAATTCCTAATAACAAAACCAACCGCATCATGGCTAATATGTTTTAGTAAAGCAACCCCAAATCCATCTTTAACATCGCAAACACTGAGAGTAACCTACTTCACTCAGTTCAAGCACCGCTCCCGGATATTACACGAACGACGCAGAAAATATTTTCTCCGATACTTTTAATATGGAACTTTTGTTATTGCCTCTTTATATATTGGTATACTGATTTATAAGGATTTAGTAAGAACATTCTTATTGAATGATAAAATAAATTACGAATTCTTTATTACGAAAAATATATTTTTTTATGGTAGAGCTACTTTTACATACTCCAAGAATACGAATATGAGTTATTGATTCTTAATAATAAAAAAACCCGAGTGCATGTAGCTCAAAAGTAAAATACCTGGACGATACCTCGGTTGACTACATACAAAACCGATAAAGATACTAGAGGAAGGTCACGTAAGTCCATGAGGACCCTCCGGAGGGTATGAAGAGTAGACGAGACGAAAGAGGTATACAAAGACTATAGTGTTTGGTGCTCTATTCTCTTTGGCTAGGGATACAACGTGAAGCTTAATAAATAAAAAAATAAATCCAATATATAACAATCGGAACTCATTTCAATTTTACTAGACCCCTTGTTCAGATTTAATAGGGTAATCATAAAAGACACTCCACTTCCCTGTGTTGAGTGGCGGAACTCAACGCCGTGATTAGTTGTTATCAGTTAGTGGATTCCGCCACCAACGGATCAAAGACACAAATGTGGTTTCCCAGACGCTGGTCTTATTGCAGGCGGCCCGATAGCCTTGACAGATGATGAGTTTCTTAAACCTATATAACAATAAAATAAATATAATAAGTGACAATTAAATTTAATCTATTTCTCAATTAACTGTGATTAAAAAACGTTTATTCCATGATATTAAGAGTATATCACAAATTTAGTAATCATACCTTATTCTGTAATGTGAGTAATCAATACATTTTTGTCATCTTTACGTTGTTTCCTGCACACAGCAGGGTAGGCAAGGGGAACCTAGTGTTAAGACACACTGTTCCCCATTTTTCGCCGAATTCTGGAGGAATCGCGTGTTGAGTGGCGGCACTCAAGGCCGCGCTTTGGTTTGGCTCAACAAACACCAGAACAAAGAATAGAAAATATTAAATATTTGCATTTCCTCGAGCGGGGACCGAACCCACAACCATTGCGTTAACTATAAAAAATAAATCGAACTCACAAATACTAACTATAAGTAAATAATAAATCTTATTTTACGAGAATATTTAACTTTCAGAGGTTTTTAGAAATAGATGTATGGAATGTAACACTGTTTTTCGTAGCGATAATACTAAAGTAAATTTTGTTTTTTTAACAACTATATAAGACTAAATAATGAGCAGATGGTATTTTTAAACTATCCGAATTTCATCTCACACTAAGTCTGTTCTTAGAAAAACTGTGTTGTAAATTACGAACAATATTTTTTTTTTTTCTGATATCTTTAGTATTATACATATTATAATTATAGTGAAAATCTATACATATAATAAAATTGAGGCCAGCCGTGGCGCAGGGTTACAAAGGCGGATTGTAAAATCGACTGGTTGTGGGTTCGATCCCCATTGGAGGAAATGTAATATTTTTTAAAATTTATATGTTTTTAATTTTTTTTCTCTAGTGTCGAGGCAAAGTGCGGCGTTGAGTTCCGCCACTCAAAACGCAATGCCTCCTGAATTCGGTGGAAAGTAGGGAACGGAGTGTCTTAACACTAGGTCCCCTCTGCCTACCCTGCTGTGTGCGGGATACAACGTGAAGTTGAATTTTATTTTTGATTTATTTTATAGTTAAATTGTAACTGATCGCTGTCTGTACGTTGAAGATATACTTATTAGAAATTCTTTTATTTGAGGCGTTTATCTATGTAATAGAACCGAAAATAATAATTTTAAAAATTTGTGTTTGTCAGTTTGTGCACGCTAATCTCAGAAACTCCTTAACCGATTTAAATGTAGTTTTCACTGTCAAATTTTTGATTACTGTAAGTGTTTTATTTCAATCAGTTCATAAATAAAAATGTTATATCAATAAAAAGTATTTTATTCGACAAAATTGCCTTAAAACATACAACAAAGGAACTGAAATGAAATATATATATGAAATACATAATATTATCATTTCTTAATTCTGGCAACAAAGCGCGGCGTAGCGTTATACCGCAATGCCACCAAAATCCGACGGAAACGGGGCAACGTTGGTCTTGATGGGGACGCAGTGTCTTAACGTTAGGTTCCCAGGTTCCTTCCACCTACACTAATATAGGCGTGATAAAATGTAAAGCTAAAAAAATTACTTTGCTTTGACATTACGATTTATCAAAATAGGAAATTTCTGAGTCTTGTAGCGAAATTATACAACAACCGATAGCCTCAATACTAATCGTGGTCAGTCGAGCGGTTAATAGCATGTTATTCCATACTTCACTTGTTTCCCAATTTCTTATCATCACGTTAGATATAATAGATTTTAATTTAAATGTAATTTTTCCGGACTGCTAAGGAAGGGTTGTGTTTTTAAACATTTTTAAAGTGTTATTTCACACTTAGGAAAAAAAAATATTGCCTGGTACCACACTTAGGAAAAACTTGGTCGGTTTCCAGGAGGCGCGGGTTCGAGTCCCGCTACGTTAAAATTTTGTATACGTTTTCTAAATAAATATTTAAGGGTTATGTTTTTGCGCGTATCTTGTATGTATTGTATGTAATATTATCCAGATCCGCTGAACGGATAATTGAGATATCGTTAGATTTGTGTTAGCAGCCCAAGTGTTCTTAGATAGGTGACTGTGGGACGCCATTGGTTCACTTAGTGAAAATTGTTTTTATCGTTTCGAATACCACAATATGGCTATGAAATTAAAGAGCTCAATACGAGAATTTCAAAAAGGCATAGCATGATTATCATTACCATAACAAATTCTAACAAAAAAGTGAAAAATAAAATAATAATTATAAAAATATTTAAAAAAAAAAGGATTGCAGTCGGAACCTTTTTAAGTTATGCGGGGTTCCTGGTAAAGATTTTATTGATTGAAGAATTACTTATAGGTCCCGACTGTTAATCCTAATAAACTATTGGGCTTGTTTATTTTCTTTTTAGTCTTATGCAGTCGGGGTTTATGTTTTTATAAATAGTTTTTATTGATCATTTGACATGACTGTAAACCTAGAAGTAAATACTATTTTTTTTTATTAGCTTCACGCCGTATCCCGCACACAGCAGGGTAGGCAGAGGGAACCTAGTGTTAAGACACTCCGTTCCCCACTTTCTGCCGAATTTCGGAGGCATTGCGTGTTGAGTGGCAGAACTCAACGCCGCGCTTAACCTCGACACCAGAGCGAAGAAATGGAAATATAAATTTAAGTAAATATTTCATCTCCTCGAGTGGGGATCGAACCCACAACCAGTCGGTTTTGCAGTCACACCTCGTGCCGCTGCGCCACG
>JAATLQ010020466.1:0-14046 GCA_013421005.1 Heliconius erato x Heliconius himera | reverse complement strand
GACCAACGGGAATTACAACTTAACAAGCTTAAGTGTGTGGGAGTATGCACTCATTTTGTCTATTTGTCTGGGAAACGGCTTAACTGATTTAATTACAATTTGCACTATTGTATTTTAGAGAGCTTTCCTTAACTTTAAGTTGTTGTTTTATTTCAATCAATGTATCATTAAAAAAGTTATCACATTTTAAAGAATGTTGGTCGGCAGAATTGCTATAAATAACTGTTTTATTGAATTGGGACTTTATTTTTTAAAGTAGATATAGAAATTGTTCTTAGAATGATATTATTATTAAAAAACGACAGTTATGTAGTTAGTAAATCGATAATCATATACATCAAGCGGGCGAAGCCGCGACTGGGTCGCTAGTATCAATATAAAGTTACGTTTCTTTTAAGTGGCTTTGATATTTGGTGAATATAGGATAATAGATGGTCTACTTTCTCTCTCGTCCTATTTTAGTTAGACAAAAGGAGGTATTCTATTAACTCACACGACGTTTATTAATGAAGGAAAATTTAAATATCGTCTCTGGTGACCTATTAAAGTTGGACATAGGTGCTTAAAAACACTAAAGATGCATTTCAGGTCATTTAATTTAAAAATCTTCACAAACGCCAAAAAGTAAAAAATCTGGCAAACTAAATCTTTTGTATACGAAATAAAGGGGAACGCTCCCACATTGGTCTTTTTTATCATACGAAACACTCATTGTCTTCACAAAAATAAAATAAATAAACGAAAATTCGGCCATGGACCACTATAGAAAGTGCTAAAAACCGACAATTTTGTGTAACACCCTGTATTCAATGACTGACACCAAATGCGGGGCCCCTCCGTAATTTTCCTGCCTTGTTTTATCTGGACGAACAATGGATCTCATTTCGGGGGCCAAAATGATTTTCATTTCTAACAATCCAACAAAATACGCGTCATTAAAACCTTCTTGGTTGGATATAACTATTTGTGATGATCCTAAGGTCAATAATAGGATGATATAATGTAAAGTATCCCCACAGATAAACAAACTACAGGATTGTTTCAACGTAATGGAGGAATGCTTAAGATAACGTATATTGTGGTGCATTTAATTTAAACGTTCAATTCGTATGTTATGTAAAACTAAGTAAGCTTTTAAGACATACGTTGCAGTTGCTATAAATATTAATTACCCACTGCTGGTTGCGATTTTGATTCCCATTCGAAGAAATTAAATATTCAATATTCTCATTTCTTCGCTTTGGTGTTTGTTCAAAGCACGACGTTGAGTTACGCCACTCAACATGAAATGTCTTTAGAATTCGGTGGAAAATGGAGATCGAAGTGTTTAGATTCCCTGTGCCTACTCTACCCTGCTGTATGCGGGATACAGCGTGAAGCTGATAACAACTATCTAAAAGTAATAAAACAGTATAACTTATCAAAAACGGTGAACTATCTGATCTGATCAAAAAATCAGAAAATTGCCTGAAAGCAAAACAAAATTAGAACCGATGAACGTGTTAAGACCTTCGACTTTACAAGCCTAATAGATAATGAGCTCAATATTCGTGTATCGAACAGCACGAGCGACCCCTCATCTTAATCACAGCCTATTACCTATTTCGGGCGAATTAATCGAGAGGGTCCATCGGCAATCTTCTCATTCGGACCACGTAGCAATTAGTGGATTCTGTGTTGGTTTCCATTGTAATCGTCCGAAAGCCTCAGTTTCAGGTTACAGGGTTATAATAGAGATGATTTTGAGGTTGATATTTTATTACTAAATGGGTAGTTGTAACAAGAGAGTTGGTGATTCAATTTGTCTTTAAAGATTTGCAAAAATAAAATCTCAAAGATTTGCTGTGTAATTTATGGTCCATTTTTTGCACTTACTAGGGGTAGGAGTGTCTTAACATTAGGTTCCCTCTGTCTACCCTGCTGTATGCAGGATAAAGTGTGAAGCTGATAAAAGAATTAATAAATTAAAAAAAAATGATTATAGAGCAACAACAACTTATAGAGCAACATATAGGCTGTTTTTTAGTCAATATTTCCTACGGAATCAATACGGAAGTACGCAACTACAAAAATATTCGTTTAGTTTAAGCGGGTGAAGCCGCGTGAGGTCTGCTAGTTGTAAATATTAATGTAAAAATCTTAAAAAAAATATAAAATTATTGTTTTGTTTCAATAATTTTTCAGTTCAGAGGCTGTCGTAGCAAAGTGGAGTATGGTTCATTACACCGTTCTGGTACGAAGACAAAGCGCAGCGTGGAGTTTCGGTACTCTATGCACAATGTATCGAAAAGTGGGCAACGCAAACGGAATGAAGTGTCTTTAGACTAGGTTCCCTCTGACTACCCTGCTGGGATACGGCGTGTAGATTAAAAACTACCATCAAATCAGTTTAAAAACATATAAAGTTAAAAAAGAACAATTCAGTACTCAACATAAAGAACATCAATAGAAAATATAGTGAATAAAAAAGGATTACAAGAGTGGAATTGTTGAAAAAAAGCACTTGTTCAAAATACCTTTTCACTAACATCATGTTTTGGTGGAGCTTCAGGTTGTTTTTTCTATTTTCGGCTCAACTCAAGACGTCTTAGATACTGAATTCAAAAGCAACATAAGAGAAGCCTTTTTATGAACATAAGAGTCTGTGTAATCAAAAATACACGAAATATTTCGTCAAATGTATGGCCGTACATAGATTTGTTATCTATGTTATATATGATTTTTTGTTATCTTTTTTTTCAATTCTTGGTATCTGTTACTAAAATATCGTGGTGAAGTCTAGAAATATAAATGTGTATAATAATATATATCGGGTAGGTATGGTATGTGTTATTTTAAATATAAAAAACACTACCTTTTTTTTATTGTCATTATAAATAAAAATATTATTTGTTGTTTGGTCTCTATAGCTAAGTGACTATTCTTCGTTCGGGCCAAAACGTCATAATTTACCATTTTTTTTACTATTACATACAAGGGCGTTGAGTTCCGCCACTCAGCACGCAATGCCTCCGGAATTCGGCGGAAAGTGAGGAACCCAGAGTCTTAACACTAGGTTCCCTCTACCTACCCTGCTGTGTGCGGCGTGCGATACAGCGTGAAGCTGATTTGATTTGATTTGATTTATTATATACAAATAACATTTAAAGATTTCATGTTTATTTTTGTTTCTTTTTTTAGAGAAAATCTTTTGCTTTTTAAGGGTGTCTTCCTATTTTTTGTGGGCTATCCCATTCAGCTACGTTTTAACAATACTACGTTTTAATAATCGCGACGAAACTTGTTTCGACCGACCAAACTTATATGCTATTCCAGACGAATATTGACTACATTACATATAAACACATTACCCCAATATTGGTCGCGAAGTCGGTTAAAAAAAATAAAATAATGGATACATAACCAGTATAATCCAGAACACACCGGTGCGGACCGGCTACAACCGGTTCCGCCGGCCATTCGGCCCGATTTGTTGCGTGTCAATTGTTTTTGTAGTTGCACACGCGTGGAATGTTAAGCGAGGAGTAGGTGTTAGTGTAGCTCTTTGAATGTCCGATGTCGTACTCCTGCCGCTGATCGGCTGTACCTTGTGGAGAATGTTGTATTATTTTTATTATTATTGGGATACTCTAAGCTAACACTAAAATTATTAATACTATAAAAGTGCGGGACGGAAGCTTCTTAATAGGAACGGAATGTCTTAACAGTTCCCCAGGTTCCCTCTGCTTATGGTTCTAAGTGCGAGATACAGTGTAAAGCTAAAAAAAGTAAGTAAAGCAAGAAATTAAAAAAGATACAACATATGTATAAAAAAGCACTTCCACGACCTGGTGTTAGGGCAATCTGTCCCACACTTTCCGCCAAAACTTCGAGACATCACGTATCGAACTTCGGAATACCACACCATACTTTTCACTTTACCAGAATGGGAAAATGAAAATACTTCATTCTCACTACTGAAGATTGACCTACGAGTTATGACCGTCAAGTTTACACTGACGTTCGACGACAAAGACCTCTTTAAATCTTTACAATATTATGTTTAAAATTAAATAAATAAATTAAATTAGCTTCACGCTGTATCCCGCACACAGCAGGGTAGGCAGAGGGAACCTAGTGTTAAGACACTCCGTTCCCCACTTTCTGCCGAATACTGGAGGCATTGCGTGTTGAATGGCAGAACTCAACGCCGCGCTTAACCTCGACACCAGAGCGAAGAAATGGAAATATAAATTTAAGTAAATATTTCATCTCCTCGAGTGGGGATCGAACCCACAACCAGTCGGTTTTGCAGTCACACCTCGTGCCGCTGCGCCACGACCGGCCTCAATATTTTGTTTAATTGATTTCTAATGAACGCCTGTGAAATAATACGAGCAAAACTTGCTATATCAAAATTTGCCATGTGATTTGACACCTAATTCAGGCCAACGTGCTGCAATGGCACCTCATTACTACGTTTCAAGTCGTAGATGCATTTACAGGTGATTTACAGGCTTCCAGTGGAACATATTTTTACAAATGAAGCTTCAGTAAGACAGTTTTTTTTATCGTTTTTCATTAATAATTGAAGGTATTGCGCCTTTAGCAGCTGTAATCAATGTCATGTTTTGTTTAACAATAAATATAAATATAAAATATAAAATTAAATTCGTAAAAAAAAGCTATTTCCATGGGAACCAAGTTACTTAGAGATTAAGACACCCCATCCTCAATTTTCCGTCAAATTTTTGAAACTTTGCTTGTTAAGTATTAGAACTCAACGCTGCGATTTGTCTACTCTAGGGACAAGAATACTCTAGGGAAAAGAAAACAATTTTAAAGTAATCATTCCTTCGAATAGGAAGAGACCTCACGAGCTTCCCGCTTATCGCGTCAAAACCAAAGATAAACACAAAAAAATGGGAAGTATTTTAAAAGTTAAAATAAAATATATATTTCTGGCTCAGTTAATACTATTCAGTCCAAGATCTGTATATTAATATATAAAGCAAAAAATGTGTACCCCATTTTTTGATAATTGTGCGATTGCAGGTTCACATTCCACTCAGGGAATAAATTTCCATTTCTTCTCTCCATTAAAAACGTCACGCAATGCCTCCAGAATACGCTGGAAAGTGGGGAATGAAAGTGTCTTAACGAGAACAGAGTGACTAAGTTTCCAGAATCTCTCTACCTACCCTGACTTATTCGAGACACAGCTCTACGCTTCGAACCCCTTATCAATTCAAAACAATAGAATGCACCTACAACCACAACCATTGGGCTTAAATTTATAAACTCCCCATTTTCCCCACAGTGAGGTCAGGAGGATAGTTTTTACGAAATATTAAACTTAACGTTGAAACTTTGAATAATTTAGGTCAACGCGTACCTCAATGGTAGTTCGTTAGTTTCGCCGGTGTATGACATCAATACACAAAATTTAACGAATGTTTTATTTAGTTCTTTTGACTGTTAAAGTATATATATAAAGTTTTGTATGTGAAATGCAAAAATTATGTATGACTTTTTTATGTAAAATAAATTTATATTTGGTTCCCGTGATATGGTTTACTGATAAAATATAATATTATTCAGTTTTTTTATTCACACACTAATATATGTGTAATAAAAATTTAATTATATATAGACATCATATATATACCTATAGGTAATTAAATATAAAGAAAAAAGAATAGGAATTTAATAAAAAATACTATTTTATCAGAACTTTAAACTATTAACTGAAACAAGATAACAAGATTGGAACCTGCACTCTTGTCGTACAAATATTAAATAATCATTATAAAAAAAATATGCTTGATTTTTTCGGATTCCATATCCAAAGAGTAAAACGGGAATGCTCATTCAACAGATATAATGGGATGGAACCCTTCGACGCAATTTCGACTCGCACTTAGTCGGTTTAATTTTTTTTCTTGTGTATCTGTAATTATCCTTACACTGTAGAATTGAAACAATAATTATATAATTTACCTAGATCACAACTAGGTATATGGTCAATTATTTTGAGGTAATTTTTATTATGATAACTACCCAAACGCAGCCTATACAAAATCGACATACTTTCATAAATTGTAACCTATGTGTTATAAAAAAAAATAAGGAAATAAATTATTTTATGATTACGAGAAAAAAATGCAAAAAAAACTGCGTATTCGTATATAAGCAATAGGTACCTAATATGTATTGCTATAAAGTTTCATCTAAATAGAATCTGTAGGTTTTATGTAAAACTGGAAAAACTACGACACTGGCGGAATATTATGTGCCCGTCATCGCAAAATTAGATTAGTTTTAAAAATATAAAACCTTATCGTAAAATTGACATATTTCAAAATTATCACAAAATATATATCTTGAAAATTACACACGATTATTTCTGAATATTATAAAACCATGTTATAAATTATGAAGTAAGCAAAATTAACTCTACAACCACAAACCTGTAAGTATTTTGTTTCTTGTAAAGTAAAAGAACTAATATATAGTTGTGTCTAGTACTTTTGTAAGTATTACCGTTTTAAAAAAATCAAAGCAGATCAAGTTCACACTGTATCCTCCACACTGCAGGGTAGGTAGAGGGAACCTAGTGTTGTTGAACCTAGACACCCTGTTCCCCATTTTCCACCGAATTCTGAAAGCATTGCGTGTTGAGCAAAACTCAACGCCAGGTTTTTTCCTTGGAGGAAGAACGAAGAAATGAAAATATAAATGTAACTAAATATTTCACTTCCTCGAGTGGGGATCGAACCCACGACCAGTCGATTACAGTCACACATTATGCACGACTGGGCTCGCTGGTCATTGTTTTTTTTAGCTTCACAAGATAAATTTCGTATGTCGCAGGATAGGTATGTGGTAACCAGATGAGGAAATGAGTATTCATGATAACTCATTATCAGAACCGTCTCGTTTACAGTCACACGTTGTGTCAATGCGCCTGATTGATCTTAAGCTTCACGCTGTATCCCGAAATACAGAGTAAACAAAGGGAAACTAGGAACCTTGTGTTAAGGACACATTGTTCCCAGATATTCCCGTTTGTTTTAAAGTTAACATGTAAATTGAATCAATGCATCTATAGTCTTTTCTATGTACTGATTTTTCTGAAGATTCGACCTAAAGGTTCTTACTTCCAAAAAGTATTAAAACTAGCTTGCCATTATATTGATGCCATATATATTTATGTAAATTAAAAGAGGAGAACAGAGTGGTGATAGAAGAAGAAAACGAAAGGAGCCTTCGTGACCCAATGGAATGCTACCGTTGTGAATTCGATTCCTATTCGGGGGAATTAATTATTTAGATTATCATATTTTGATAAAAAGACGAAGTGTGTAGTGATCTCCACAACCCAACGCGTAACGTATCGAAAATTAGACAGAAATTGAGAAATGCAGTGTCTCAACACTATGTAAATTACATCTGGCTTGGATTCTTACATAATACAAATCCATCAAGTTGAATTCCTAACTTTATATTACAACAGCCAAAACTCCACAAGTACATAAAATAAAGCCTATAATACTATAATAGAATTAAAGTAAGTACATCCGGCTGTCCCACCCTCCAATTTAGAGGGCTCGTTAAAAACTACTCCAATGAATAATGGTTGGGGATGACTGAATATATTGAGTAATGGGTTATTCAAATTCAGCAGAATGGGGATGTTGACAGAATTTCAATGATATGTTCATTATTTCGTATATAAATGAAAAAAATGATATTTTATTTAATGAACGATAATGATAAAAGTGTTGTCTGTATATATATATTTTTTTTATCAGCTTCACGCTGTATCCCGCACACAACAGGGTAGGCAGAGGGAATCTAGTGTTAAGACACTCCGTTCCCCACTTTCTGCTGAATTCTGGAGGCATTGCGTGTTGAGTGGCAGAACTCAACGCCGCGCTTAGCCTCGACACCAGAGCGCAGAAATGGAAATATAAATTTAAGTAAATATTTCATGTCCTCGAGTGGGGATCGAACCCACAACCAGTCGGCTTACAGTCACACTTCGTGCCACTGCGCCACTACTGGCCTCAATAATATCACTTCGATATTTTGGTTTCATTAATTTTGTACATTGCTGGTACTTAACACTGTATCTGTACTAATATTATAAATCTGAAGAGTTTTTTTTTTAGTAGAACGCGCTAATCTCAGGACATACTTATTTAAATTGGGTAATTATTTTTGTGGTTGGATAGCCATGCAATCAGATTTACCTAGGGTGATTTTGTCATATCAACTTACCATTATCAAATCAGTCTTTCGACGCCTACTGTTAGATATGAGCCTCCCCCAAGAATTTCCACAGGGATAGACTTTGCCATATACAATTACCATGACCTTTTTCTTAGCTCCACGCTGTATCACATAGCAGTGTAGGTAGAGGGAACCTGGGAACCTAATGTTCATTAAAATGTTCTCATTAAAATATTTCCGTTCCCCACTTTAGTAGACATTGCGTGTTGAGTGTTAATATACAACTCTTAATTGTATAAAACTTCACAAGCAATATGCGTAATTTTTTTTTTTTAAATCTCTCTAAATAAGATTAGAGTTTGATAGAGTAGACAATGTAACACAATTTGGTACGCCGAATTTTTCAAGCTCAAAAGGAAAACGAAACAGTTATTTTAGAAAAAAAACGGAACTTTTATACCATCACTTTATTGTCTGTCTGTCCGTCTGTCAAGGCCATTTATCTCGAGATTGCATGGAGGTATCAAGCTGAAATTAATATATAAAATTGTGGCCTTAGAATAGAGGGAAAATTAAGCACCTAAGACGAAGCAATCCAAATATTATTATACATCGTTTTTGTTGTATGTTATATGAAATCCGCATAATCGGTAGTAGTAGTACTTTAAATACGCCGACCTACAGTTATTAAGGCAAGAAGTAAGAATCTGCAGCACAAGTGATGAAAAAATACCAATAAATGGAAATCACACAAACCTATAACTAAATAGTCCAACTCGCACTTGACCGGTATTTTATTTAAGCTTAAATATGAAACTAACTGTATTTATTTCCTATTCTCAAGCATTCTTTCAATACAAGTATTGAAGAACCAACAATAAAATAAAACAAGAATGTACCTAAGCTTTAAACAATCTACAATTTTCCTTATTTCTAAACAAAGTAATCCTTTGTGCTTCCCTTTTAATTTGTAGCAACGATGCCGATTGCCGTTCAATAAAGACTGGTTTAAGTGCTCTGTGGTTTTCTAAGTCCGGTTTTAAGTTTTAGAATTAACTCATATTTTAATTTTATTTGTGAACTAGTTTCCTGGTCGGTTTCCAGGAGGCGCGGGTTCGAGTCCCGCTGCGTTCAATTTTTTATACGTTTTCTAAATAGGTCGTTTATTGGTTTTACAAGTCTTCACTTCACCCACGTGGTCTTCACGCTGTAGGCCGTTCTTAGGAGGGTAGGTAGAAGTGGCGGAGTTCAAGGCGGTTTGCCCTTTTACCATAGAGTAATTCAAGTGTAATTCAGCGGAAAGTGGTAAACAGAAGTGTCTTAATGGGAACGGAGTGTCTTCTAAGTCGGAGTGGGAAGTAGGTACCCAGATTCCCTCCGCCTATCCTACTATCCTACTATCTACAGGATGCAGCGTGAAAGAATAAAAAAATATAATAATAAGCAATGTTCTTGCTTCAGGTCAAACCACGTTAGAACATGAAACGACGTTACATTTAATCACTCCCATCAAGACCAAGCAGTAGTCCAATCAATTCTATGGAATGGCGATACTGTGTGCCCGTTATACTGGCGGTCATCATGTTCCTTCTAGTCGGCATGATCTTCGAACGTAGACTGGAGGCTGCCATACGACGAATTAGTGAGTTAGTTTTACAATTAAATATTATGTTCTCTTAAAAGTCTTTAGAAATTGTAATGAAAATTAAATGGTTTAAATATGAACAACCAAATATGTTGAGGTCGATGTGACACTAAGCTCGCTACTGTAAGCGTTGTGGGTTCGATTTCCATTCGGGTAAATGAAATATTTAATGGTTTCATTTCCTCGCTCTGGTCTTATCAAAGTAAGGAAAGTAGTGGACAAAAGTGTCTTAATGAGAATGAAGTGTCATATGCAGGATACAGCGAGAAGCTGTAAAAATCTAGGTATAATTAAGGCCATCGCGGTGCAGATATACTGCACCTCACGGTTGTGAGTTCGATTCCTCTCGGGGAAATGATCATATTTATTTTGCCTTCTTCACTCTGGCAGACAAAGAGTTCGTCATACAACAATGTTTCAAAAATTGGATGGACTTGAACGGAGTGTCTTGAGAATAGATTCTCTCTTACTAATTTCAGTAACTATGACGAATTTAAATCAGCTTCACGCTGTATCCCGCACACAGCAGGGTAGGCAGAGGGAACCTAGTGTTAAGACACTCCGTTCCCCACTTTCTGCCGAATTCTGGAGGCATTGCGTGTTGAGTGGCAGAACTCAACGCCGCGCTTAACCTCGACACCAGAGCGAAGAAATGGAAATATAAATTTAAGTAAATATTTCATATCCTCGAGTGGGGATCGAACCCACAACCAGTCAGTGTTACAGTCATACCATGTGCCGCTGCACCACGACTGGCCTCACGAATTTAATATAAAAATATATTTAAATTTCATTTCAAGAATCTCTTTAGACAACCATCTGCATTCTATAATATTCAATAATTTCTGTCCAGTCGCCCACCAGCAGGCACGCTTACAAACTAGATTGCAATACCCAATAATCGATATACCGCCAGAAACATCTCAAAGGACAAAACAAGCAAATCCATCCGGAAAATCGACTTCTCAAACGGAACCAGGAAAGGGCATAGAGATCTGTAATCAAACTACTTGTGCCAGCGAGGCTTTACTGTCACACGGGTCACAAAGAAGTTTGGACGATAGTAAACTTATTTCTAGTAAATCTGTACCGCAATTGAAAACGCTGAAAATGATATACAAAAAAGATGATTTTATGTCTTAAATATATTTCAGTTCATTTTTGAAATAATATAATGTTTGTGGTCTTTTAAATTGTTTTAAACTAAGCTGGATTTATGAATATATTGTAATTTTACACATATTTTTTATTACTTTTACCCGATATACCATTACATAATCATGATCATCATCAACCAGTTTACGTCTTAACATCTCTAAAAGCACGTCACTATGCTAGATCTTCGACTATCAGAATCCACTATCACCAGCCACTTTACGTATGTCATTTCCTCCCACACACTTTTGTGGAGTGTCGAAACACTTACAAATATATAATTTTTCTTTAGTGGCAGTAACAACGGAATTACACATCACTAAAAAATCTACCGTACATAACGAGATTTCTATTATAGACTAGTAGTTGCCCCCAAATTTGTTTATGTCGACGTCATACGTGGTAGTTCCTTAAATTAGTGTGTAATAAAGGCAAAAATTTGATTGCTATTTTTTTTAATTATTCTATTATAAATATTTAATTTAGGCGAGTAGTGGCCCAGGGGCACAGAGTGTGACTGTAAAATCGACGGGTTGTGGGTTCGATCCTCACTCGAGGAGATAAAATATTTACGTACATTTATAGTTTATTCTTCGCTCTGGTGTCGAGGCAAAGTGCGGCGTTGAGTTTCGCCACTCTAGTTTCGCCGCAATGCCTCCAGAACTCGGCGGAAAGTAGAGACCGGTGTGTCTTAACACTAGGTTCCCTCTGCCTATCCCGCTATGTGCGGAATTTAGCGTGAAATTGATTTCATTTAATTTTAATTTACAAAAACACTGTCTCTTAGTATATTATAATAGATAATAATCAATAACTCAAAAAAACGCAGTGATTTCTCACCAAACACTTCTCTCCATCCCCTGAGAGAGAATACGTGAAAATGAAAAAGAAATACTCAACAAATACCAATTGTTCCATCAAAATCACTAAACGTGACGTATGACGTCGAGGACAAGGACGTATTATCTTAATAATTTCCCCAGTGGCCGCCTTTGCATGCTCGTTTGAACTAAGTGAATGGATCTACGTTCTTTTTCGTTGTAACCTATGTATGTATATGTGTTTAATATGATATTAGATTATATGAGAGCTTAGGATTTATATCTGAGCTTATTTGATGCTATGGAACACTATTAAGTTTGTTTTAGATACCTTTTTATGGTTGTGGATTCAACTTCCACGATGAAGACAAGGTAGTAAAGACAAAGCAATATTTTCATTTCCTAGTTCTCGTAACAATATAAACGTGGCGTTGAGTTCCACTAATCAACACGCAATGTTTTGAAAACTAAATAGGTATTTATTTATACGTGGGGAATAGAAAACTAGGTTGTTGTGAATTAAAAAAATATAGCTTAAAATCAGCTTCAAGCTGTATCCCGCACATAGCAGGGTATGCAGAGGGAACCTAGTGTTAAGACATTCCGTTCCTCACTTTCTGCCGAATTCTGGAGGCATTGTGTGTTGAGTGACAGAATGCAACGCCGCGGTTTGCCTCGACACCAGAGCGAAGAAATGGAAATATAAATTTAAATAAATATTTCATCTCCTCGAGTGGAGATCGAACCCACAACCAGTCGGTTTTACAATCACACCTCGTGCCGCTTCGCCACGACTGGCCTCCTTATTAATGGGATATATTGTGAAACTAAAAAAATGCTTAAAATGCTATTTTATATAACTATAGATGTTACTCATATTACTTTCAGTGAAAATCGATCCTACACTCTCCGCGCAAAGTCAAATAAATCCTTTTTAAACCATGACAACGTTAAATTTTTGTACCATACAAAAACATTTATCATATTTACATGCATAAGTACAAAAGTAATTTCAACAAACATAAAAGGAACAAACAACAGAGTTCCTTAATGTGCGCGTCAGTTCTTCTCATTAGATACTGAATTTGAGAAGTTCGTGTAATTGATTTAGGAGTTATTTCCGTGTATACAGCCATACATATAATATATATTTCTTACTTGTGACCTTAATACTAATTGCTATAATATATGCTTTGCTTACAATTCAGAGGAAGATATTTAACTTTTTTTTAGATTCACGCAATAGGCAGACGAAACTTAGTGTAAAGACTATACTCCGCTTCCAACTCTTCATCGATTTTTCGAGAAAGGGCATAATGGAACTTAACGCCGCGTTTCATCTTGTTACCACAGCGAGAAAATCTAAATAATTCATACCTCTTAGTGAGAATAAAAGTTGCGCAAAATCTTGATCTAATAGTAATCTTACAACTACAGTACTATATAATTGAAATACAATACAAATAACAATAATATATATATATACATATATATCATTTAAACTAAATTTCCCTTTTCAAATCAACAGTTACGCCACTTTACATAAACCTCACAAACTGTTCTTTCTCTATTCAGAAGGAGTAATACTCCCAAGTCCCCAGCACTCAGGGTAAGCGCGGATTTTATTGCTGGACCCAAACTAACTTGGCTCTTCCCTTGCATTTGCATATTTAAGTCTACGCACGGCCAATACATAAACATAAGGTACAAAAAGCAGTTTTTCTAACATCTAAACACATCAAAATTAACAAATAGTTGTTAGCTATGAATGATTTTAAAGTAAATATATAGACGATAGATGAGCGTTTAGATCCGCTGCCGAGTCTCGGATTTCTCGAATTCGTGCGAAAAGCGAAAGAACGGACTTCTTTCTTCTGAATGATGAGGAAAAAAAGGAAGTTGATAAACTTTCAATATTAAAAAAAATATTTAGGTATTAGTATTGTAATACAAGTTCAATCATCAAAGTGTTATCCATACCTATATTATAAATTCGAAAGTAACTCTGTCTGTCTGTCTGTCTGTCTGTCTGTCTGTCTGTCTGTCTGTCTTTTACGCAATCAGGGCCAAACCGCTAATTCAAGTATGATAAAATACTCATATAGAGATACTTGATGGTCTTCGGATGAACATAGGCTACTTTTTTTTCTCATATTTGTAATATTGTCGATATATATTCATATATTAAAATACTTTTTAGTTTGACAGGCA
>JAATLQ010020465.1:9522-22894 GCA_013421005.1 Heliconius erato x Heliconius himera | reverse complement strand
ACTGGTTGTGGGTTCGATTCCCACTCGAGGAGATGAAATATTTACTTAAATTTATATTTCCATTTCTTCGCTCTGGTGTCGAGGTTAAGCGCGGCGTTGAGTTCTGCCACTCAACACGCAATGCCTCCAGAATTTGGCAGAAAGTGGGGAACGGAGTGTCTTAACACTAGGTTCCCTCTGCCTACCCTGCTGTGTGCGGGATACAGCGTGAAGCTAATTTAATTTTAATTTTTAATTTAAGTTCTTGAATTACATTTTTTTTGTAGATTAAAACAAATTAATATTTATAAAATGAATTTATTTTTATTTATATATTTTACTGTAAATAAATACAGCGTCGTTTTATGTTGTTACCAGATTGCAAAGTTGTAGATCTCATATAGAGATTTTAGAAGGTCTTCATGAATTTGGTGGGAGAGGTGAAAGAGCAGACAGATTCGAAAGAGGCGACAAAGCGTTATTACGAGTTTGTGGTCAAACAGTAAGAGAAGCAAGAGATCCTGCCGGCAGGTTTCTTGTGAGACAAGCAATAACATCTAAAAGTTCTAATTTGACGATACTAGTTAGAAGAGCAACATCGCAAAGTGTAGACGAAGAAGAATTTGTTGATGGAGCATTTGTTTTTCACGACGGTAAGTAATAAAAAATATGTGTTAAAGAAGTCTAAGAAACAGTTGAAGCTTATTTATTTAGATTTTTTTCTTGGTACAAATGATGCAAATTGGATATTAGTTCTTGTCATATAAAAATTAAAAAGAATAAATATGCTTTTTTTTTGTCAATAGAACAACATGAAGGTACAGTGTCTCCAGATGCAACTTGTGCGTCAACACATTATGGACTAGCCGCACCCGCTCACGGTGGTGTCTCTGCACCATCACACCATCATATATTTTGGAATATTGAAGAACGACTCATGTGCACACATCGATTTATTCCGGCTTCTAATCAAAGTGTCACTATTGAAGTAAGAACGTTAACTTTTTAGAGATCATTTTTAATGTAAATACTTGCATTAGTATTATAACACATGAACAAGAATTTACATACACATACATAATTTACATATTACTTATTTATATATTTTATATTAATTTATTATTATTATTAACAAAAAACGAATATTATATGTATTATAAGTTCTGCTAAAACAGATATGTATATATAAACGATAAATATGATGATATAGATATTTATTTCCCACACAGATACAACGCCTAGAACGTATGTGGAGTGCCGAGCCTACAGGCAGCGTGGCGACCGGCACCGGCGGGTGTCGCACTGCCTGTGGCGACGCGGGCTGTGAGTGTCGATCAGCTACACCCCTACACTTTCACGACCACATTGCCCTAGTGGCGGGTGACGGCACCCATTTGTCTTGTTTGTGTGGCGATTTTCAGGTAAATTTATCATTTAGAACTCATTTAACACTATTACGTATGTTAAGGAATTTAAATCTTAACTATTCTTTAGTAACAATTAGAAAATTTACATAATATATAATATAGGGTGTCCATAAAGTAGAGAGGAATATTAAAATGTTAAATACATATGTATAATACTGTATGTAACCAACAAAAATCTAGTGTAAAGACACTCTTTTCTTCGCTTTCCACCCAAATTTGAGATATTAAGTATTGCAATTTGCAACTTCACACTGAACTCTATTAAGGGACTCCGACTCGAACGGAAATCAAATTTACAACAATCGCGAAAAAAAAGTCAAACGTGAAAGCCTCAATTTTTTGTGATTTAAAATGTCATTATTTGGAGTTAGCTCGATTAGTAATAGTTGTTGTTCATTTAAAAACCAATCATTAAGTTTGTTTCTGTAATGGTCACCCTGTACAGTCGTTCTTATCACTTGTACACATCGCTCAGATGTCATCTGGTTCATGACAAAAATAATCATCAAACAACAATATACCCCAACAAAAGCGATCAGGACACTAATGAGAAGGTTATCGGATAGCAAACATGAATTAATCAATGCTGCCAACCACATAGGACAAAATTACTACTGCTACTACTTTCTGGACACCATATATGACAGTTGTTCAGATATTTTGTAACTAATAATAATCTTTAGCGAATTTATCGAACTGGTTGTAATTTTTTTTTATTAGTTTCACACTGTATCCCACACACAGCAGGGTAGGTAGAGGAAACCTAGTGTTAAAACACTCCGTTCCCCACTTTCTGCCGAATTCTGGAGGCATTGCGTGTTGAGTGGCAGAAATCAACGCCGCGCTCTGCCTCGACACCAGAGGGAAAAAATGGTATTTTAAATTTAAGTAAATATTTCATCTCGAGTGGTGATCGAATCCACAACCAGTCGGTTTTACAGTCACATTTTGTGCCGCTGGGCCACGACTGGCCTCAATGGTAAATTATTTTATGTTTAAAAAAGCGTGTAACTTCTTATTTTGAATAAAATTATTTGACTTTGACTTTGATCATGAAAATTGTGTTTTCAAAATAGACTTCGTTGTTTGCAGTTACTAGAAACAAAACATTTTATATGAAGTTTTCTATCATAGGTATGTTATTCTATATAGCTTCAATTTCTATACAACATTTAAACAAAGAGAATGGTAAATAAACGGCTACCTCTCATAAATTAACAAGAATCGTATACATAATTACAAAGCAAAATGTTCTTTTGTTACTATGAAAGAAGGAAATTTCTATTCTTATCAAGCGTCAAGAAAATTGACGATAATTGCTTGACACAAAGAAAAATCGAAGCGATCTCTAAGCAAATCACAGCCCCGTTCATGTGACCTATAAATTACCAATCTTTTTAACATGAATATTTTTTTTGGTGAATATTTTTTTCTCGATTTCCTCAATGTATTGGAACCCATTATATTATTCTCACATAGCATATATTATTTTACCACATGTACATGTAGATACAAAATTGTCAGTAAAAATAAAAATCTTCTTGACTGTCACAATCTGTGTGATTCCTATCGGCCTTCTGACTTAGTCTTAATTTGTGCTTGAACCTTCGTGATTAGATAAAATAAATAAATCAGCTTCACGCTGTATCCCGCACACAGCAGGGTAGGCAGAGGGAACCTAGTGTTAGGACACTCCTTTCCCCACTTTCTGCCGAATTCTAGAGGCATTGCGTGTTGAGTGGCAGAACTCAACGCTGCGCTTTACCTCAACACCAGAGCGATGAAAATGGAAATATAAATTTAAGTAAATATTTCATCTCCTCGAGTGGGGATCGAACCCACAACCAGTCGGTTTTACAGTCACACCTCGTGCCGCTGCGCTACGACCGGCGGGTGATTAGATAAGATAGACAATAACATTCTTCAACTGATACTTGCTACTTTGGCAGACGTTTGCACTTTTTTCTTGTTCGTCTTCCGTTTCGTCATATTGTAATTGGAATATTTCAAAATATAACACTTGAAGTCAGTAATTCTCGTCATGATAAACCAGTTGTAAGCAGATATTTGATCATCAAGCTTTGAATCTTGCTACAGCAATATATTAATTGCAAAAAGTATAAATATATTCCAGAGCACTGTTGACTTTACATTAGCCTTTGCAGCAAAACAAATTTCGTCGTAAAGGCGTAACAAATAAATTAATCGCGTTACCCGGGTCTTACACCAACACGCCCACGGATGAGCCGGCCTCTCCTTGACTGGCGTCCGGGTTGCGGCGCGATCCGCATAATTAAGTAAGAGGGTTACCATTAAGTATGTAATAGCAATAAAGCGCGCACCAACCGCCCGACCGTGAGGGGCTCTATGTAGAAGCAAATTTACCGCTAAATAATTTACCATGTTCTACATATTATGCATATTACGTACGAAAAGTAACATACTGAGGCCAGTCGTGGCGCAGTGGCACAAAGTTTGGCTGTAAAACCAACTGGTTCGATCCCCACTCGAGGAGATGAAATATTTACTTAAATTTATATTTCCATTTCTTCGCTCTGGTGTCGAGGCAAAAGCGCGGAGTTGAGTTCTGCCACTCAACACGCAATGCCCCCAAAATTCGGCAGAAAGTGGGGAACGGAGTGTCTTAACACTAAGTTCTCTCTGCCTACCCTGCTGTGTGCGGGATATAGCGTGAAGCTAATTTGTTTTTTAAAAGTAACATAAGCCCGCGCTTGCAGATTGAATGGCTTCATACTAGGTATTAACTCCGTCGTACAAAAACTGGCAGTCCCCCGTGTAAACTTCTCATTGATTTCTTTAACGCCGTTCCAAAGACGTGTTTCCGAATTTGAATAGCAATTAACCGATAACGAAGTTGCTCGACCTAATTGGGAAAGTTATTTGAAAGTATAACTGTGATTTATATTCCGAAATGAGAAATTGGTTGTAGAACAAATAAGATATTTTCGATGATTTTGATATTTAAATTATCAATACGTAGTAGTAGTACGTCAATTCCCGATATTTTATTTGTTTGTCAATTTAATTATAAACTAAATACGATGAATATTTATTATGACATTATTATTAATCTTTTCCTTAGATATTTTTAAACATTTTTAAAGTGTTATTCCACACTTAGGAAAGAAAAATACTAATAGAGAAAACGTATAAAGCGTTTAAATCCCCCAACGTTTAAGTGTTTATACGTATTCTTAATAAGCATTTTCCTTAGATGTTTCATTTATTGTAAATTAAAAAAAATAAGTTTACAGTGTGAATATATAATTCGTAATGCAGAGTACGTAAGCAATCTATCGAGTTGATCGCCTCGGTTATTAGACGAACGCTCCCGGTGACAACCCACAATCTCTCCCCTGAAAATTCAATTACTTAGTTAGCGGCTACGGCTATATAAAGATAAATGTATATAGCCCTTCGCAAATTTAACAGCAGACACCCTTGTTATTTTGCAGGAAAACGTAAAAAGATATTTTCCCATATAAATGGTAGCAAAAAGCCTGTACCTACAAATTACACTGTTCTGAAAGCCAATATTCTCTATTTCCCAAAGGAAAAGGTTAGGGTCTGTCCCTTACTCTTTATTATAAGTATGCAAAAAATCAACTTATTAAGTTACCGGAGCGCGTTATTGATTCCCCGAAAACCTCTGGATTAGAATATGTAATTTTCTAAGTAAAATTGGATGAAAAAGAAATATTTTAATAGCATAATAGAAAGATTGTTTATTATTTGACCAGGCCGCGTGGTTACCTGTAGTAGTGCGAAGCTGGACAAGTCTTAGATTGGAGTACTCAGTGGCGCACTATACGTACGCCAGTCGAGGATTTGATTATGCAGCCGCATATAGCTTTAACGATGACGCTATGTGCGGCCAGCGCACGTACACCACACACTCAGGTAAAAATAGAACTTATTATAATCTACATGCTTTCATTACGTTACAGAGGCCAATCGTGGCGCAGCGGCACGAGGTGTGACTGTATAAACGACTGGTTGTGGGTTCGATCCCCAGAGGAAATGAAATATTTACTTAAATTTGTATTTCCATTTCTTCGCTCTGGTGTCGAGGTTAAGCGCGGCGTTGAGTTCTGCCACTCAACACGCAATGCCTCCAGAATTCGGCAGAAAGTGGGGAACGGCGTGTCTTAGAACATGGTTCCCTCTGCCTATCCTGCTGTGTGCGGGATACAACGTGAAGCTGATTTGCTTTCATTACACCAAACGAGATATTTTTATTGTTATTACGTGTAATACAAATAATACTGGATTAATAATACCTACGATGCTCACCTTGCGAAGGAAAAACAACCAATTTAAATCCAAATTCGTCGCGCGTCGCGAACGTTTGTTACAACGCGATGGATATTGTTCTCGGTGGCGCGGGGCGTGTCCGAGAAAATTACGTGGCACCGACCCAGTTCCACGCCGCTTGGGGTGACGTGAAATGAAAAAACCTTGAACGAGATCGTAATGTTCCAATTACACCGCTGGTATTGCGGTTCTGCGCACTCGCTATTCTTTTTGTCGCTCACAAACGTTTAGCTTTAAGTGTTTTTAGGTATTACCGATGAGTTAAATTTTAGTTATTTAGTTACTAAGTATGACTTCTTACCAGGGGAGATATCATCCAGGAACGTGTCCGTCACCGGTAGCTTAAATGAATTTTTCTACCAACAATGCACATGGGTATTGGATTCAAACGTTGAAAGGCAATTGTACATCGATATTACGTCTGAACAGGTATGTTATTTATTTTTGATCATTCAATGTTAATATCCATCTAAATATAAAATCCTCCTTTTATTAAATTCTCCTAAATATATTCTCGGTTGGACGTTTTTTATGAAACTTGAAATAAATTTAACCTTCAAAGTGATTTTTAAATTGCATTTCATTTATTCTGTAGGATAAGTCTTGCAGCTCTTGGAATATTACACTTCACGAGTGGTCGGGCATGGGCGCTCAGAGCGACAGCCTGGCGGCGTCCGCTGGCGACTTACTTTACACCTTTTGCGCCAGACATAAGAATCACACCTTCATCCTACCCTGGCGACTCAACACTGTTGTTATTAGGTAATATAATACTACTATTCTTCTTTTCAACTTTATTAAAAATATTTATGTTGTGCATTACTTACCTTATCATATTTTCGTTTTATACTTTTAATATTCGTATCTAAATAACAGGTAGTTTTTTGTTTTTATTTCGTAAAAAAACATCCTATATTTTTCAAGTAACATCAAAAAATAAAATTGAACAGAATAATAATGATTATGCTTTGCGTGTTTTGTGTTGTATATATGTAGTATAAAAATATGCAGGAAGCTTTAATTGAGATATCGAAACCATCTCGTTGATCTTGAATATAATACAGCCCTCACGTCAACTCTACTTCAATCACATTTTTTCCGATGATTTTTTTTAGGTATATACACGCGCGTATATTTCATTAATTATTTTGTTGCTGTAACGATATGCCTTTTCTCGTACCTCGTTAAATAAATAAAGAATTTTTGTAAGAGCTTTTAGCTAACATTCGCAGGAGGCACTGAGGTACTGTTTGTATCACATATTTAGTAATTTATTTATGAGTGGCCCTTAGTCCTAATACGTCACCCGACCGGAGCAAATCCGTAAAAGCGCATGCTTTTGTGAAGGTAAGTATTGCAAAGATCTTCCTTCTTTGTACATATTTGATGGATGCCTGAGTGAGTACGTGATGAGTTTTCAAATTACATTTCCTGTTCTAAACGTCGAATAACGATGTTATACGTAGACAGTTTTGTTAATGTAGCTGAAGTCTGTAGTGACACTAAATTTTGTTTGTAGTGACACTAAATTTGAATTTTATAAAATCTTTAAATAATATAAAATTTAAAACAAAATCATCAATTATTAAAATGTATTTTTTTTTGTTTTCGAGAATTATTTAAAAGTACAATAAATTATTCATAAGAATTATGATTATAATAATTATTATTGATTTGAATAATTCACTCGAAAAGAAAATGTTTAATAATTTATAATAGCCGTATAAAAATATAACAAAATTTCACAGACTAGTAGCGCTGTCTCGTCAGCAGCCGCTGTACACCATACGATGGCGGTCGCAAGTGGTGCGCGCGAACCGCCTCGTGCCCCCGACACCTGCGCCCGCCGCCTCCGACGCGCCCTCCACCCACCCCTTAATTACTTCACTCATTCTAAGTGTATTTTTAAAACTTTATATCATATAAAAGCGGTCGTTCACGTGACGTTACTCGAAACAATTGCTAACAAAAATGGATGAATTTAGATACTGGTGATAGTGAATTATTTAGTGAGTGATACTAACGTTTAGTGAGAACGTAGCGTCGATTTTGTGTGTTTATAATGGTATACTTATGGATCTAGTTTATAATATATATTTGGAAAGCTACAGTTTCCATAAGCAAAAACAATTTCATAAATTGGGTGGAATAATTTCTTCTTGCACATTGATATTGCCGATTTTTTGTATTAAAATATGTTAAAAAGACAATGTATGTATATTATAATTGATTTTTCTTAGCACAATAAGCTTTAATTGGCTACATTAGGTAATAAACAAGCATAAATAAAGTGCATTAATCATTAAATAATGAAAAATATAAAATTATAATGAATTCAATTTAATATAATTTTCAATAAAAATCTCACTTATTGTGTCTTTCTCAATTTAATATGCCTTTCTATAATGTTATTTGGATTTATTGAGTTCTGTATATCCTACCTGTAAATTGTACAATAAATAACCACGTGTCAATTAGATATAGAAAACGGTAATTAAGTACATTAGTATTAAGTAACTGTAATAGGTGCTCATATTGTCATGAAAATCACAAATATTGGTGAGAACACGCTTTGCTTTATTCATTTATATTTATGTGGCGTATATATCTTAGACTGTATAGAAGTGGTTGGGGTTTGATTCTCAATCTAGAAAATATTTCAATATTTCACATAGTTTAATTTTCCGGATTTCCGCTTTGAAAAAATACAATGTTAGTTTCTGCTAATAAAGCATTAAGAAAAGTGGATAATAAAATAAGACACACACGCACAGTGGATTTCATTGCCTTACTCTTACATTAAAATAAATTATAAATATTGATGCATAACTAACTGCTGTTTTAAGAAAATACGATATACAATATTAAAACATAAGTACCAAAATGATATTCACCGAAATATTATTCACTTATACCATGGATATAAAGATCTAATAGCACTTAAAATTAATCTTTAACATTACGAGTATATGCAATATGATACCATATATTTTGTTGGTACGCTTAAAGTTCTCCCAAATTCGTATATTAATAGTCTTTTTTAATTGAGTCGCAGAACCAACTCTAGTAAAAATTATTGAAATTCAGTATTTAAGAGTCAGAAAATATGAACCCGTGTCCCTTTAATAGCATCCGATACCCGAGAACCGCGAAATTTGTACAGAATTTCAATATCTTAGTACCTTTTCAGTACTTATAACACTCAAATAAATATCACTTAGTTTGTGTTAGAGTACAACTCTATAGGAAAATTTTATGTATATAATGTACGATGTGAGCTAGTTAAATATTAATTAAACAGCACCAAAATATGTTATGCTTACTAATTAGCTAATTATAATTTGATATTATGGTAAAATTGATTCCACCAATATAAATAACCATTGCATGTCCTAATTTAACTCATTCGAATTTAGTTTAGTTTGAAAAATCATCTCTGGTATTCTGATGGAGTCAGTCGCACTCAACTGTGAGATATATAGTATATATGTATATGTATATATTATGGAAATTACTTTACATAATTTTAATATTGTTTTGGTTTGATGATTTCTTTACATGGACCCTTTCTGTGTGTACGATTTAAGAAAATAGAAACAAAACAATTTAGGTATAGAAAAAAAGGTAACTAACTAAGAACGGCAAAGTGATTGATATAACTACTTGTAACAAAGTATGGATACCTGGAATGTTATGAGATTCTTTCCTGTTTTATTAGAAAAATAATAGATATTCAGAATATAGATGCTTGGTGCTTAATATGTAAGGTTTGTGTTGAGTGTGACACGACTAGTCTGGTGAGAAACACTATTTAATTTAGTCCTAGTTTTATAAACTTATTTGTACTATTTGATAGATGTAAATAGTATCACTTAGATGTATTGAACGAATCGCTAATAATAGACTCTGTTAAAAATATTCAGTGATGTTTGTTACACGGAAATAGAAAAATCAAAATTATACTGCGTTTTATTTACAACCCAAATGTTCACAACAACAATTTTAAAGTTTTCAAAAGTTCCCCACGTAGTCGATAACAAAAAGTACGTAAGCGAGGTTGAATATTGTTTCAATAATTTTACAATGGCTGCTAACAAGGGTTTTTGTTTACAAAGCAAGCTTCTGATTATATCTTTAAGTTAATAGAATATTCTTTTATTAAAAATACATTTCACAATAAATACTAAGAAGACTAATCCCATCTGGACCTAGAAGGTCTAGGATAATATAACAACATCGACATTTTACCTTCTATCATAAAAAATAAGATTACTAAGTTAAATATCTCAATTAATCCATTTTATAGCAAATAATTCTCGTCATTTCGATATCAAATTTTCACCCTACTTCTTGACTCGAGAAAGTATTATAAAATTTTCACACCATGCTGTAAAGATTATTCTACGTAAATACCAGTAGTTTTTTTATTATTTTATGAATAGCAAAATTAATTTATATCTTTTTCATAACAGAATACATTAATCTCTTTAAAAATTAAAGGATGCTGAAACAATTGCATATATACTTATTTAGAAAACGTATAAAAATTTGAACGTAGCAGGACTCGAACCCCTGCCTCCTGGAAACCGACTAGACGCTCTGACCACTAAGCCATACGTTCTCATCAAGCTACTACGTCGAAATTTTTATACGCCTTTTTTTAGAACTTATTTATGATGGAAGCATCCGCTTCCAGATTATCGATTGAACTGATCTTTGGTATTCTAAAATTGAAAAAAAGACAATTTGTTAGACCATATCCAATCTTTTTACATTTGGACCTACGTACGATTTTCCGTTTGCTCCTCCTTTTTTCCTTGTTATTATGACTTTTATTAAATGTCTACTATTGAGCTAATCTGAGAAATAAATTACGAGTGCAGGCTTAACAGCAAGGCTGTTTTCTCAACTTTCCTTTGGAAATCCGATTTTTTCAAAAAACTACTTATTAATTCATGGGAACAATATGGGTAGGCCCCTATGAGCCACTGTTGATCTGTCGTCGTTCGAAATTCAAATTCAAATTCAAAATATTCTATATTCAAATAAACTCTTATAAGCACTTTTGAATCGTCGAATGAACATATAAACAACAAAAAGCTACCACCGGTTCGGAAGGCAGTTTTGCTGAGAAGAGCCGGCAAGAAACTCAAGAGTTGCTCTTTTCAAAGTCAATGGTATTATTACATTATCTGGCAGCTATCCTGCATCACATTCAATAGACATAAATTCCAAACATGTTTATCTTTTAAATATTCTTGAACAGTGTAATAAGCTTTACTTGTTAGTATTTTTTTTATTGTTACTAATACATACATACATTCTCTATATCCAATACTCGACATATAAAATGTACACGGCGTAAAGATAACTGCATCAAGCCATAAGTTCTACCGACCGTTAAAGTTTCATTTGAAACGTTCTTTTAGCTTTTAACTTCTATCCTTTGTGGATTCTAAGAACAGAATTTCTTTTACGATTGGAACAGAACTAAAAATAAAGTTTTATTTTTCAGCTTTTGCTTGCCACTACTACTATTATTTTGTATCTAATTTTATCTTTCTTAATCACGAGGCTTACATTTTAAAACAAGATAATTATGTTTAAAAAGATATAGGTTATTTTTCTTTTTTTTTTAAATTGATGCACCGGCAGCTATTATGTATAAATTAAATAAATTATAATGAATATAATTATAATAAAAGATAATCTAACTTTGGGCACGTAAGTATTAAGTCAATAATTGATAGGATTAAACCCGACGTAGGAACTTTGATTCATTTAGATGTAATCCGCCATCCCTCCGCCCTCCTCTATCTCATTAGCTGGCCAATTTGTTCAGGGATCACCCAGAGACTTTAATCTTACGGGTTTGTAATCATCAGTGCCTATACATTATACATTCTTATGTATATATGTAATTAAAAAAAATCAAAACTACAGGCAGATTTTAAATTTTAGTTTATTAATTATATAAGTATTACAACTAGTACTTCCATTCCCCACTTTCAGCTAAATCCTGGAGGCATTGCGTGTTAAGTGGCGGAACGCCGTCCTTTGAGTCAAAAAATTGCAGACAAAAATATAAAAGAATTCATTTTCTCGACTGGGAAGGAAACCTACAACCTGTCACATTTACAGTCACACACTTATGCCTCTGCTCAACGGAGAACGGAGGTATTTTTATCAACAGACTATCTTAACATTAGGTTCGTCTTCTTCCGAGCATGAAATATTCGGGATAAAGCGTTAAGCTAAAAACTAGTATTTTTAATTATTTAGATTTTCAATCAAAGAATCTACTTATAAGGCCGCCGTGGAGCAGTTGCAGGTTATGAATAGGTATAAAATTAAACTTTTTAATGAAACATTAAAACGATTTTAACCATTTAGAAACCGCATTGCCACAAATTGATACACACGTACACAGGATAAATTTATAACTAGTCTGACTCGCTGTAATTTCATTTGCTATAAATTGCAGCTACTTTAGTACTATCTTTTTTTTAATTTCACGCTGTATCCTCGCACACAGCAGAGTAGGCAAAGAGAACTTAGTGTAAATACAATCCGTTCCCCACTTTTCGCGGAATTCTGGAGGCATTTTGTGTTCACTAACGGAACTCAACGCCGGGCTTTGCCACGACACTAGAGCGAAGAAATGAAAATATTAAAAATTTAATTTCCTCGAGTGAGAATCGAACCTAGAACCTGTCGCGTTTCGCGTTCACACGCTTATGCCCCAGCTCCACGACTAACCTCTACTATGTCTCACGATTAAAAAAAAATATATATTTAGACAATTATTTCTTTCATTACAGTCAACTAAAAATAAACAAGAAACATTATATAAATAACCTCTGCAAAACATAAATAAATGCAAATAAAACAAAACTCTCTAAGAAAATCAATGTAGTAGAAATAATTTGTTTCCAAAACAAGTTGGTCCTGGATTATTTTACGGTTGCCGCTCCGCTGTGAGCGTCGTGTGGCGAAGAGCAGACGGCGGACGACGCAACCATTAATTAAAACTGTAATTTATCTCACTTAGACACCGTGTTACTCACCCTAACGATACTTGTTCCACTGTTGTTTCGCTTCTGTCGCGAGAAATCATAAACTTTTACCAACTTTCCTTTCTTGCATATTTAAGGAGGGTAGTTTTAAAAATATATTAAGTGCTGTATTGAAATTAGTTTTTTGTTGCTTTTTCGTTATGTGGTTTTTAGTTGTTCTATTATTTCTATATTATATCTACGAACAACTAAAAACAACTCAAATCATACATAAAGGAGACTGAAACTATTCCATACATTTTTGGGCCCAGAATGTAAAGATATGAAAATGGTATGATTTAATAGATTTAGGTACATCATTCCCTCCCTGAAAACTATATAAATTTTGGCAATCTGAGAGCGGAGTTATTAGAGATTTAATAAAAGTGAGGTTAAGCTGGCAGCACAATGTCTTGAATATCAACTTCTATAAAATATGTGATTACTGAGTTGTTTAAGCATTAATGTTTATTATTTATAAATAAAACACATTTTAATGAATATTTTATTCTTCTTCTATTATCTATTATTAAAATGTCATCTAAGAAGAGTGCAGGTGGAACTAAATTATTTTGC
>JAATLQ010020442.1:6117-18925 GCA_013421005.1 Heliconius erato x Heliconius himera | reverse complement strand
TGGTCTGTGATTCATACTCTTTGTTGGAATTTCATATTTTTTCTGACGCATCAGAAAATGCTTATGGTGCCTGTATTTATGTTAAAAGTGTAAATAATCGTGGTGAAACTTCGGTACAGTTATTATTGGCCAAAAGTAAGGTTGCACCTTTAAAGCCAACAACAATACCCAGATTAGAACTTTGCGGTGCGTTGCTGGGTGTACGGTTATATGAAAAAGCTATTTCGTCACTTCGTGTTGAGATTAGGCATACAACATTTTGGACAGACTCAACTATCGTGCTAGGTTGGCTTCAAATGTTACCAGTTAAACTTCAGCCGTTTGTTCGTAATCGTACTGTTGAAATATTAGAAAAAACCGTAAGTTGTTCTTGGAGACATGTCCCCTCTGAACAAAACCCTGCCGATTACGTATCACGTGGAGTTGACGTTAATGACTTGCCAACTCTTAACAAGTGGTGGTACGGTCCTAACTATCTTCAGCAAGATAGCTCGTGTTGGCCAGATAATTTTGCAAATATTGAAGAACTTCCAGAAACGCGACCTTAAGTTTCGTTTTACGCCATGTCTAAACAGGACATATTGATAAATTTTAATCGCTTTTCTAATCTTCTTAGAATGCAGCGTACTACTGCTTATGTTTTTAGATTTCTAGCTTTATGTAAGGGTAATTCTTTAAAAACTACTTATTTAAATACTTCGGAATTACAATGCGCATTAAACTTAATAATAAAACTTTCTCAATTAGAATGTTTCCCTGAATATAAGATATTACTTCAAAATAAAAAATGCCTCCATGTTTTCGTATGATAAAAAACATCCTATTATTTTACAGTCCACTCATATTTTTACAAAACTTGTCTTTAAGTCGGAACATCTTAAATTATTGCATGCGGGTCCTCAATTATTATTAGCTTCGATAAGAGAAAGATATTGGCCTCTTGGTGATCGTAATTTAGCTAGACTGACTTATTATCAGTGTGTTAGATGTACTCGTATGAGAAGTAAAATAATTACTCCGCTTATGGGAAATCTGCCTACCCAGCGTATAACTCCAGGGGGTCATCCCTTTGACTGCGTAGGGATAGATTATGCTGGTCCTATCTCATCAGCAAGTCGCCAAGGCCGAGGTTGTAGAATTGTTAAAGTGTATATAGCAATTTTTGTTTGTTTTGAAACTAAGGCAATTCATATAGAACCAGTAGGCGACTTAACTAGTAACAGCTTTATGTCTGCTTTACGTAGGTTTATATCACGGAGAGGAAAGCCAACAGATATTTATTCTGACAATGGCACAGCGTTTGTGGGCGCTTATAATGATATATGTAAATTTTTAAAGACTAACTGCAATTCATTATCTGAAAGTTTGGCCAATGAAGGTATAAATTTTCACTTTTGTCCACCTTACTCTCCTCATTTTGGGGGTCTCTGGGAGGCTGGTGTAAAAGCTGTAAAATTTCACTTAAATAGAGTATTGGGAAATTGTCATTTAGTTTACGAGGAACTGATCACTGTCCTAACACAAATAGAAGCTATCCTTAACTCTCGACCGCTCACCCCTCTTTCTAGTGACTCAAATGCATGCCGCTTACACCAGGTCACTTTCTAATTGGGAAGCCTTTAACAGCCCTGCCAACACCTGATTATAAAGACAACCCTACCAGCTGTTTGAACAGATTCCAAAGATTGGAGCAACTACGTCAAAATTTTTGGATCAGGTGGTCCAAAGAGTATATTAGTGAGACGCAACAACGAGTAAAATGGCGCTCAAAGAATTCAACGTTGGAACTTGATACTTTAGTTGTCATTAAGGATGACAGTCTTCCACCATTAAAATGGAAAATGGGCCGAATTGTGAATGTTCATCCTGGAGCTGATGGCATTAACCGTGTGGCTGACGTCATAACCGCAAACGGTATCATCCGAAGGTCATTTATCAAATTATGTCCCTTGGTTAACCAAATTGGTTGAAAGGCAACCTTTCAACGTCCGGGGGCATGTTCAGGCCAAACGCCTGTTATAATTTTATAGCAATCCTTTTTTAATTACACATATGCTTATAGATGAGAAATAATGTATTTTTATCTTACAATTACCCTACCATAGCATTGTATTACTTTTTGGTTCAACTCGAGAATTACACGTGTCCACACATAAAATTTGCTGTTTTAATTACTACTCTAAGAAGTAAACATGATAGAGGGAGAATTCCACTACACGAGTTATTCTAAAGATTAAATGTTAATTTTATAATTGCCCACTTTATTAAGCAAAGTTTGCTTTATTTATTATTTTATTACAAAAGATTTTTTTTACAGAAAAAATGAAAAAGGTGATGCTACTATTATCATTAAGTACGATAATAGTCATTGGGTCCACAACCGATGACACAAGATTCTTCTCGGGCAATATAAGCCGAATTGACTGGTTCCAAAATAGCTGTATATTCAAAATAAACGAAGAAAACAGTCCATCTAAAGTACCAAATTATAAATTTTGTAAGATTCTAGAACAAGCCTATGTAAGGGGCCAAGGCGTGATTATGGAGATAATAGAAAAATCTAGCACGTATTCTGTCAGTTATCTCTATCGCACTTCT
This sequence comes from Heliconius erato x Heliconius himera, assembly GCA_013421005.1. Taxonomy (NCBI): domain Eukaryota; kingdom Metazoa; phylum Arthropoda; class Insecta; order Lepidoptera; family Nymphalidae; genus Heliconius; species Heliconius erato x Heliconius himera. Next base: position 16,327 of record JAATLQ010020442.1, on the reverse strand, counting down.
TGGTGGCCTCGTAGGAATGTCGAGAGGAGGGAATCATTCACGTATCAACTTTTTGGAACTGTCGATAATATATACTACCATTCAGCGGGTGATAGGTGCTATATAGCGATTGACACTGGTTCTGCGAGTGTTAGAAATAATAAAGATTTTCATCTCACTATAGTTTGGGACATTTGCGCAAAAGCCATCAATGCTTTCTACTCAAGAGAAAAAGTTATTATGAAGGCTACTGTGAACTTAAATATAGCATCTACAAACGACATTGTCGATCTACAACTGGTAAAATGTACTGATTGATTGATTGAGCAACAATATTTACCCTACACCTGATAACATTTAAATTTAAGATCGTTGTGTTTTAGTCTTAATTATGTAAATGCATGTGTGAGTACTTTATTAATTGATAATGATATTATCATTATATTAACTTTTTAGAAAACATAAAACTTTGAACGTAGCTCGATTTGATTCCAGGTATCTTGGGAACCGTCCAAGCGCTCTGACCAATTAAACTATACGTTCTGATATATACTTGTTATTGCTTATTCTTATATTTTTGTTACGACATATTAACTTATATAATGCTAATTTGTATTTATAGTATACTGTTTCGCTTTCGTTGTAGTTGGACTTATATAATAAATTTGAAAAAAAAAAAACTTACCCTAAGGGTAATCCCTAATAATCCCATGATTATAGCCGCCACATAAAATAAAAAGACAAAACTTTTTAATAAAAATAGAAAAAATGTACAGAATAAAACTGTACAGAAAAACAAAATGCAAAATAAATTGTAAATATTAATCTAATTGTCTGAGTTCTTTATGTAATATATTAAATAAGTATATTTTTGTGGTAAAATTTGTGATAAATTGTCGATTGTGATAAAATTTCATATAGAAGGACACACTTGAAGGTCTATGAAACGGACATGCCGTACTTTTATTTTTCGTATTTGTAATATTCTCGATATATACTAACATATTTAAGTACTTTTCCATTTGACATGTAATTTATTCTGTCATGTTAATGTCATGCGCTGCGTAAATGTTTGAAGTAACGCAAAAATTATATATTGTAACGAACATATTACTATCATTTAAAAAATCTAAATTAGACTCGGTGACACTATATATCTTCGCATAGCATTATTTATTTTTTTACTTTTTTATTATAGTATAGATTATATTTCGTATTAATTTTAATTTTATTTTTTTTAAACATTTATTTTATAATGATAATATTAGTAATATAGCTAGTTTTGTTTAATTTTTTTTAATTAATATTTTTCTTTGATTACGTTTACTTATTATTTTTGTTCTTTAAATTACTTATGTATTTTTTCTAATATTAAGAATTTCCTTTAGTTACCTTTACTTATTTTGTTTGTTTATTTCAATTAATCAGATATTTTTTTGAATAATAATTTTTTTCCATACTTATTATTCTTTTTCGGCTTATTGAAAACTAAAAATAATTTCATAAATGTATTTAATAAATATTCGTATAGTTCAAGTGGGCGAAGCCGTGCAGGTCCGTTAGTAAATTATAATTCCAAAAAATGCACGCGTCGCGATTTTCACAATTATCATTAATGATGGAATATAATCTGCTACATATTTAAGATAACATATTATAAATTGACAAAGGGCGAAATATTTTATTCTGCACTCTCTGCTGAAATTCGAGACATTCCGCGGTAAGTGGTGGTACTCAACGCTTTATTCTTATACCAGGACGGGGAAATGAGGATAATCTCTACATACAGGTTGTAACAGTTGTTGGCTGGGATGTTTTGATGCATCCTCCGTATAGCCATGACCTTGCTCCATCAGATTTTCTCCTGTTTTGGTCATTGCAGAACTCTTTAGGAAACATAAAGCTAACTTCAAAAGGATACTGTGCAAGGAAACGGCACATACATATTATAAATAAAGACTTCGAATCGGTTGAACTACTTAGCCGATTATCATAAAACTATGTATACATATTCTTAGATAGGACATAGGATATTTTTTATTAAAAACCCTTAAAAATATATCCTTTGGATTGTTTAATTTATTACAAAACTTTATATTGCTTACTTTTGACCTAAGTTTCCACATATTTATACAGTTTCATTTTTATGCTAATACTTGGCTTGCTTGACTACAAATTAAAAAGTATAGTTACTCAAATTTACTCTAAAAACTCACGTAGTTATTGCTTATTCTCTTGCCAACTCTTCCGGTAGCGGAGAGATTCTTCAAATTCCACCTTAATATATAACATTATGAAATTTCCCAAACCATCAGGCAAAGATTGCTTTGTTCATTATTTTATTACAAATAACTTTTTTTCCACAGAAAAGATGGAAATGTTGATACTGATATTATTGTTAAGTAAGTTGTTAGTCACTGAGTCCATGGCCGATGTTACAAAATATAGCATGGGCTATATAAGTCGTATTGACTGGTTCCATAATAGCTGTACATTTAAAATAAACGAAGAAAGCAGTCCATCTAGAGTACCAAACTATAGATTGTGTAAGATTCTAGTCAAGTTTTGATGACGTTAGTGGATAGGGACCTCTTGCTGTCGAGTGAGTTGAGGTTCATGCTATATACTGAGGACTCGCGCACCTGCATCACAGGCTGTGATGCAGGTGCGCGAGTCCTGCGCTAACTCAGACCCACACAGAAGGCAGTACGCATATCTCCAATTCCCCTTACCCTAGAGGGTCTATCGATGTAGGCTTGGGGTTTCATAGTCTGAAATTTCATAAAGACCGCAATTGGTATTCCACTACGACGCGTCGGATGAGCCTTCCTCGCGTCGTAGTGGCATATGCGAGCGATTCTGCGGCGTTTTTACTTAGGTGGGGTGGTTTCTCTGGGTTTTAGTGGGTAGTATCGGGTTCATTTATCTACGCTAGAGAAACACTCATATTGATTTCCAATGTAACTGTACCATTTTTTTGTAATTTTGATTTATTTAATGTTTTGATAAATATCTAAATAAAACAATAAATATTATGCTATACCAATAGTTAAATTTTAAAGATTCCAGCCGTTTGTATAGATGATTTTGAATTTAATAGCTATAATATCTCATTGTTGAGGCTGCTAGTTAAACAAAGCATCGCTGGTTAGTAGAAAGACTAGGTGAAAAGGACCCTTGGTTGTGACATATAAATGTAATTATATAGGAAGAGGAGAGTACCTCTGGAAAAATAGGGAACGTTTTGGGGTAAAATTTTAATGAGCAATTTTATGAACCACTTATTAAATTGAAATAAAGTGATTATAGGCCATAGATTCAACCCAAATGAAGTTGCTGACAAGAGAATTTGATTCTAAAGTTATTATTACATTTCCCTCATAGACAACAAGTCTTTTGAAATGCTTCTGTGCACTATGCATAAGGTCTTAATAATTAACTTCGTACATAACAGGTCTTTGATAAAAGGTTATTAACGATAACTGATTGTAACATGATTACATGCTAATGTTATTTTATATAATTTTGCTATTTTAGATTTCACGCTTTACAAACGCTTTGTTATATCAATATAATATTTAAAAAAAATATTTTGTTTCATAACCCTTGAGAGGGTTAGGTAGGGAGTCATATAATTGCAAAGTTTATAATGTTTAAGTTAATTTATTTTTTGTGAAGAAGATAATAAAACTCATTGATTTGCATTGTAATTTGGTTGAAACACGAATTAGTGAGTTTCTTATTTCAGTGGTGACTTTTAAGGTGAAAAAAATGTTAAAGTTGTTATTGGATCCACATTCTATATTAACAAGGTTTAAAATTTAATAATTATATGTAGATTATATTAGATAATTTTAACCGATAGTCGTGTACGGGGAAAGTTGTGTACCGGACCAGAGAAATTTTATAATTTATAGCAAAACACGTTTCGTTACACCTTAATAAATATTTGTTTTAGAATCTTAATTACTTAGAAGTATACTTTTAATTTTCTGCTGATACACTCGACCACGAATTAAACTATAGTAACTCAAATTTACTTTTAAAATTCATTTGACTTCTGTTCATCCTCTAGACAACTCACCCGATAGCGATGATATGAGTAATTCTAAAGTTCAGTCAATCTTAATTTTATAATTGTCCACTTTATTAGGCAAAATTTGCTTTGTTTATTATTTTATTACAAAAGAAACTTTTTTCCACAGAAAAGATGAAAAAGGTGATGCTACTATTATCGTTAAGTAAGATAATAGTCATTGGGTCCACAATCGATGATACAAGATATATCTCGGGCAATATAAGCCGAATTGACTGGTTCCAAAATAGCTGTACATTCAAAATAAACGAAGAAAGCAGTCCATCCAAAGTACTAAACTATAGATTGTGTAAAATTCTAGAACAAGCCTATATGAGGGGCCAAAGTGTTGTTATGGAGATAAAAGAAAAATCTAGCACGTATTATTATTCTGTCAGTTATCTCCATCGCACTTCTACGTGGCCTAGTACGAAGGTCGAGAGGGAGTCATTCACGTATCAACTTTTCGGAACTGTCGAAGATATATACTACCATTCGCCGGATGATAGGTGCTATTTAGCGATAGACACTGGTTTTGCGAGTGTTAGAAATAATAAACATTTTCATCTTACTAAGGTTTGGGATGTTTGTGCAAAAGCCATCAACGCTTTCTACACAAGAGAAAAAGTAATTATGATGGCCAATGTGAACTTACATATAGGATACACAAACGATATTGTCGATTTGCAACTGGCAAAATGTATTGATAATTAGCAACATTATTTACCCTACACCTGATAACATTTAGATTTAAGATCGTTGTGTTTAGTCTTAATAATGTAAATTCATGTGTGTGTATATAGGTATTATAAGGAATAAAATAGGAAATTTTATGGAAGTAATAAAAATACTATAAAACTTCTTTAAACTCCTGTAAGTAAAACCTTATATATAGTAATGCTAACTTGTATTTTTAGTATACTCTTTCGTTGTCGTTGTAGTTGGACTTATATAATAAATTTGAAAAAAAAAATACCTTAATGGTGGGATGATTATAGCCGCCACATAAAATAAAAAGACAATTCTTTTTAATAAAAATAGAAAAAAATAAAAATATAAAATAGAAAATATGTACAGAGTAATACTGTGCAGAAAAACAAAACGTAAAATAAATTTTAAATATTAATCTAATTAACTGAGTTCTTGATGTAATATATTAAATAAGTATAATTTTGTGATAAATTGTTGATTGTGATAAAATTTCATACTGATATTGAGACACTTGAGGGTCTATGGGACGGACATGCCTTACTTTTATTTTTCGTATTTGTAATATTCTCGATATATACTAACATATTAAAGTACTTTTCCATTTGACTTGTTATTTATTCTGTCATGTTAATGTCATGCGCTGCGTAAATGTTTAAAGAATATATTATTAAAAAATCTAAATTAGACTTGGTGATACTATATATCTTCGCATAGCAGTATTTATTTTTTTATTATAGTATAGATTATATTTCGTATTAATTGTAATATTTTTAAACATTTATTTTATATTGATAATATAGCTGGTTTTGTTTAGTTTTATTTTGTTCTCCACTCTCTGCTGAAATTCGAGACATTCCGCGTTAAGTGGTGGAACTCAACGCTTTATTCTTATCGCTTTTATACCAGGACGGGAAAATGAGGATAATCTCTACATACAGGTTGTAAAGCGATCGATGGATCAACCAACGGTGGTCTATGGCTAGACGACCTTAGTACTTATTCCTTTTACCCCCATGTGTGTTTAGCAAAAAACCGGATTCTGGAATACAATTGGCTAATACAGGCTAATTAATTCTTGGCTCTGCTGGTAGGCTGTTTTTTTTAGCTTTGCAGCTTAGCAGAGTAACCAGAGGGAACTTAGTGTTAAGACACTCCCACGGACCGTACAATTTACGAGATGTTGCATGTTGAAACTCAACGTCACGCTTTGTTTTATTCCCAGAACGAAGAAATTAAAAGATTTAATTAGCAAAATTTGTTAATATTTGTATTGTATAATAGATCGGGCAAAATTATTTTCGTATTTTGAATATATTATTAGTAATCAAACTTCTTTGGCTGTGCTGAATGTAACTGGCTGGTTTTAATTCCATTAGATGTGACATTCTGAAGATGCAATAAATAAATAAAAACTAGTTCCCGCCATTTTTCAATTATTTTTCAAGCAAGCAAAGGATATGTGACGAAGAAATTTGGTACATTTTAAGGTTTTATTACAAAAAAGGTAAAAATACGACGAACGCCGCGCCTCCATATATCCCTGACATTTCTCCATCAGATTTCCACATGTTTTTGTCATTGCAGTACTCTTTAGGAAGCACAAAGCTAACCTCAAAGAGACACTGTGAACACTACCTGTCTAATTTTTTTTTTATCAAAAATCTTAAAATTTCACAAGTTATAGATCAAAACGGCACATACATATTATAAATAAAGACTTCGAATCGGTTGAACTACTCAGCCGATTATCATGAACCTATGTATACGCATTCTTAGAAAGGTCATAGGATATTTTTTATTAAAAACCCTTAAAAAAATATCCTATGACTATAGAAAAATAAGTCTAAGCGGGCGAAGCCGCATTTGAGTCTCTAGTATTTTTATATTAATAGAAAATAATAAATATTTCCTTATTTTATTTAAAATAGAAAACCATAAACATTCCACAAATGTAAACGGGCTTTGGTATTCAAAAATGTCAAACACAAACCTCAAGATTGAAAAATGGAAAGCAAAGTTGTATTCACGACAAAGGAATACTGGGAACTTGGCGAGATGTTTTATTGAATTTCAAATGCGAAATATGCTAGTTATATTGTAATTCTTATTTTTGTGAGAGTAGAGTTTAAAATCCAATGGATTTGTGATGATTTAACAGCCTGGCTCGAACATTTCCACCGATTTCATTTCATTTGATCTGTAAATCGTATGCCAGTCGATATCTTCATTTCTTGTATTCATAACTAAATATAGGTGAACATTGTATTTTTTTCGCAAGAAAATTTTATAAACTTTTCGATTACTTGTTGTTGAATATCAAACAAGCAAAGTAAAATAATAATTGAGGCCGCCGTGACAAAGCGACATTACGTTTTTGTTTGTACTGTTGTGGGTTCGATTCCCATTAAGGTAATCTCACTGTCGTAAAAGAACAAAGGGGATCGTTGTCTTCCGCTCTTTAAATCGTAACCTCTCGAAAATTTGGTGGTAAATAAGATATGGAGTGTTTTGTAACTAGGTTCCCATAGCCTACTCTGGTATAAGTGATATTCTATGGGTACTTAAATAATATACTTCTTTATCGTATAGCACAAGAATATAGAAAACACTAACCTTTATTAATGAAAGTCGATCTAAATTGGCGACGGGGCAATAAACCGCGACAGTGAACTGTTACACTCGAACACCGCCAGATACGATCCGATACTAATAAATATTAGTTACAGGCGTTTGTATGACGTGAAACGTTATATCCAATTTTATTTTCTATGTCTCCTGTTTTTATTAGGAATAAAAAACAATTGTATAAAGTTAGATATATCATTAAGATTTTTTTTTTATTTTTAAAGTGTTAAGTATAATTTTTTATAAAAAAAGTGGAAGGTCAAATTTTACTTTTTTATACGTTTTTGTGGACAATAACTTAATTAAAAAAAAATGATATCACGAAGTCGTATATTTTAAAATTATCTGCAAAAATTGCTTGTATACTTTTTTTCCCAATTAAATTATCATTTTTGATGTATAGCGAAGCAAGGCGAAGAATAAGTGTTTAATACACAAGGCATCTTTAATATTTTATTTTTTTACATATTTTTTTTACCAAAATACAATGTTTCTGCCAAATTTCAGCTCTGTGTAGTTTTTCGGTATTTCACCACTATCTTTATAGTTCACTAAACCTAATTTACTAATAGTTACATTGGCAGGGTAGGCAGAGGGAACCGTAAAGGCACCTCGTTCCCCACTTTCAACACGCAGTGCCTCGTTAAATATCACTTATATTTAACGAGGCACTGCGTGTTGATTGGCGGAACTCAACGCCGGGCATCAACCTTGGTGCCAGAGCGAAAAAATATTAATAAAAAGAAAAAATATTAAAAAATAATAATTCATACCACCGAGAAAGGATCGAATTGTCTCGTTTCATTCACACCTTTGTTCTTCTGCGCCACGACGGCCTTAAGTTTTTCGTTAAGATATATATATTTCAAAATTTAATTTAATAAGGATATACAAAGAAAAGCAAAAATATAGATAATTATTTAGTTAAAATAATTATCTATATTGTAAATTTGTAGCTAGTAAAATCAACCATCTTTTCATCGATTTAAAATGTTATCTAAAAACCCAGAGGCATTTCTATAAAGAATGGAATGTTTAAAGTAGATAACAAGCCTTTTGAGAATAAATTCCAATATTTGAAAGAAAACTTGTTAATTTCGGAAATGAATTTTGTTTCTTAATTCAAATAGTCGGTAAATAGTTATAATGTGTCTTAATGGAAACGGAGTATTTTAAACCAGGTTCCCAGTTTCCCTCTGCCTAATAGCAGGGGCTATTTGCGGGATACAGCGTGAAGCTTAAAAAATAATATTGGTACAATACAAGAAATATTAAATGTCAAATTATAGCTTGCAAATGCAAACTCGTTCGCGTGGACTGCAAAACGTTGAGTGCGAAGTATAAAATCTATGAAGCAGGTTGTATTAATTCTATTGTGAACAATATACGGCGTTCAGCTCCGTCACGCAATATCTCGAATTCAGGGAAAAAAGAGAATAAAACATATCATTATGATTTTTTCAATGCTTGTGAGTTCAATCCTTAAACTGGGGAATGAATATTAATTTTATCACTGTCTTATCAGCGGCGGCGTTATGTTCCGCTAATCAACGCGCAATGTCTCTAATTTAGGCTAAAACTTAAAAACAATACACTCGTGATAACAACAAGATTTCTCTGCTAGTCCATGTCGTGCTGAAAATCATAATATATTATTAACTAAAACTTACCTCATTCATGTAATGCCAAGCTTGACACGCACGCACAGGACTCAGAGGCTTGTAATGGTTTCCAAAGGTATACATATAAAACAGCCATGGTGCTGGGAAGAGCATGGTGAACATATCACAGAGGGCCATCGCCATGAGGACCACGTTTGTTGGAGTTCTCATATGACGACGTGATAATACCACCACTATCAATGTGTTTGCTACAGTTGTGGTTGCTAGCAGGAATGGCGCGATGTATCTGAAACAAATGTGAGAAATAAGTAAGAGAATATAATTTGTATATAATCTGCGGTAAAAATGAAGAAATTCTTCTTTTTTTAATTGAGAAAATTAAAAAGTATTAAAGATATTATTAATATAAAAACTATTTTTGGTGAGGGAGAAGCATGGGGAGAAATCAGTGGTTCGACAACACAATATTTATGCTACTGGAGAGCGGAGGACAAAGATATTTTGTAAGAGTCATATGTATCTAATCTAAACCAGCTTCAGGTTGTATCCCTAGCGGGGTAGTCAGAGGGAATGGAGCAATAAACGCTACTCTCTACATCCCTCTTTCGCCTCGTCCACTGTCATCAACCTCTTCATACATGCCCTCCGGGGGTCCTCATGTTTTTTATGTGATCTTCCTCCAGTATCTTTATTACTGTATTTTCCAAGGTCAACCGAAGTCTCCCCCTACCTCTCTTCCTGCTCAGTTTCTTTTTTGCCATATCATGAAAGGCGGAGCTACAAATAGCATATGAAACTATAATATCTAAATATATTTTAACCCAAGAAAAAAACTAAATATGAACGGGTGTAAACAGGTGGGCATTTTTGAAGTAATCAACAAGAACTAAAAGTATCTACATATACAAGTTATTTTAACGTACGTAAATGTGTCACATGGATATTTTTTTTATAACTTCCATAGTGAACCCAAGTGGCTAAAATGGCTGTTTTATTTTCTTACTATATGGTTTTCAATATCAAGCTATTGCGCTCTATTGAATTTTACATCACAGCCCGTTCCTTGCCTATATTAGTTTTTCAAGTACCAATAATGTGTGGAGAATTATAGCTAGTTTATTCTATGCTTTATTAAACAATTTTTTCATTTATTTTTTTTCGTCTCTTATAATAAGTTTCCGGTGTATCTTTTTGGCTC
>JAATLQ010020433.1:1446-30686 GCA_013421005.1 Heliconius erato x Heliconius himera | reverse complement strand
TATATATTCTTATATTATAGATGTATGATGTATATTTATAGATGTATTTCATATATATTTCATATATATTTCACTCACAATTTACATTCATCTAAAGCTCATTGTTTTAATTCTCAAATCCAATAATAAGATCCGTACAGCAATCATTGGTTATCTCCGCACAGGGCATCCTAGTGAGATATCCAAGGTTCAAATTCCCGACATTCAAGCGATTTTCTTGTTAAAAAAAAAAAAAAAAAAAACTGTAATTTTTTATTCTCCTCTAGTTGAATGTCTTAATGTAACACTTTATTGGCTTTGTAAATAAAATAATTAATAAATAAATAAAAAAAAAATAATTATGCTTATAATAACCTAAAATTAGAACCCAATATGCAACTTCTCATAATAAACGTATCACAAAAATTTCTACCATAGAATATAATATTATTCTTCATGAACTTGAACTAAGTGGAATCTAAGGAAATATATGAAAAATACCAAAGCTAAGCTTAAAATAGCTTGCTTACTCGACGTCTTTAAAACGACTCTGTCCTTGTGCGTTGACAATAGCTTGAGCGTACACAAAGGGAAGTGACCTCGAAGGGCTTAACTTAGAAGGGTTAGATATAAGATATTTAATTTTACCCATCCTTGAACCTAGTGTAAGGACTGACTGTCGATATAAGGATTGTGGCTTCAATTCAGAAAAGATTAATGCAAAATGTGCATAATGAGGATTGAAAGTATTTTAATGGGAACGGAGTATCTGAAAACTAGATTCCCAGGTTCCCTCTGCCACCCCGCTATGTGCACGATACATTGTAAAGCTAAAAAAAGACCCTTAACTAAATTGACAATTGAACTCAAAGTTTTGTTAAAAAAAATCATCTCCACGTCTAGCTAGCTAGCTTCAAAATAAATAAAATTTTGAATGGGAACCGAAACTACACTCATTGCTTAGAACCATTTTTTAAGTTAGCTACAATGGCCTCTAAAAATCATATATTTGAGTCGATGTCATTTCTAACACGTATTTTCTCTTTTGGTTATAAACCGTTAGGTTCAAGGTCAGCCTTGGTCGGCGGCTTCATGTCTGTATAAATAAGGAAGTAAAACTGTATGAAACTGCATATTTGGCTAGAAATATCTATAAAACATTGTATTGAACGAAATAATCCATTGGAGCTCTTTTACAGATGTTTTTTCACGCGTTTTCCTGCATAGCAAAATAGTTATAGAAAATCTAAAATTAAAACACTATGTTCTCTACTTGAATTAGAGTCAATGCGTTATGAGTTGCGGCACTCAGCGCTGCGCTTTGTCGCACTACGAGATTTTTTTAAAAAAATATCCCTGAATAAGGATTGAACCCAGAACCAAGTTTCTAATTCGTGTGGAAATTGTAGAACGGAGTATCTTGACATTAAATTCTCTCCCAGCTACGCGGGATAGCGCGTGAAGCGGTACATAAAACACTCAACTATTCAACATTGCTTTGAAGTAAAACTTGATATAAAATAAGTTTTGCTCCAATTTTTCTTTATAGTTTTGAGCATTTACAACTAAAACCATGGCATTAAGTGAGACATGCCAATTATAGCGATAGCCTCCATACGTTACCTTCACATGCAGTTGACCTGTATATTTTATAAGTCGTTGCCGACGTTTTGTCTACAGACCCTGAACTATTTGGCAAAGTGTGGACACTAATAACATTATAAGTTTTCATAATAATGCCACCAATTAAGTACTCTATTAAATGAGCTTAAATGGTTGAAATTGTTGACTGCTATAGCACACTAAATATTTTTGTAGCATTTCGTTGCTTATTCGAATTGAAATTTGTGAAAAGTGCATAATATGGTATTTGAATGTCTAAACACAAGGTTTTCTCTATATACTTTATTACATACAGAAGATAGCCATTATGAACTCACTGTTCCCTAACTTGAACTCCCTACCACATCCAATTAATAAAAAAACAAATCACCTACTGCACTGACTGCATAAAACTAAAAAGAAAAGAACAAATCTAACTATAGGACTAACAGTCGGGACCCATTTAAATTTTAAATCTTGTGAAGAGTTCCTTTAAAAGACACCTATAACTCTACTAGCTTCAAGCTGTATCTTGCATATAGCAGGGTAGGCAGAGGAAACCTAGTATTAAGACATTCCGTTCTCCACTTTCCGCCAATTTTTTCGAGGCAATACGTGTTGATTGGCGGGCTAAACACCGGGCTTTTACCCTGAGATTGAACAGAGATTGAACCCACAAACGTCACGATACAGTCACACCCTTCCCCTGCAGCACAAGGATTCGTTTTTTTATTGAAAAATACAAATTTTCGACAACACGTGTCTACACTATAAGCATAATATGTACGTCATCCATAGTTGTGGGCGCCGTTCCGTCTAGCAATATTTGAGGCCAAGTGCCAAGGTCGACCAATCTATAACCGAGCTCGAGTCAAGTCGACTTGAACGTCTGCAGCATGAATGAAATATGATAATATGGTATTCTGGTATTGATCGTATAATTATTTATTATATTTTTAATGTATTTATGTAATCAATTTTCATTTCTTTGCTTGTAACTTTTAGAAATGACAGTTTTGTAAAGAATTTGTGGATATCTTGGTCCAATGGGCATTACGGGTTCAAATCCAAGTTGGTTTATATACATGCGTGCGTATTTGATATATATAGATAGACCTTTACTCACGCAGGTCCAAATGGGATTATACTTTCCCTCGATTTTGCTCTGTGCTCAAACGGCACTAGTAAATTTATATTTATATTAACTTTCCTAAACTTAATTTAAATTGAAGCAAAGGAAGGGATTTAAAGAAAAATATATGTTGATTCTAAAGAGCTTCGTACCAATGCACCCTAATTGGTTGCGCCCCTTGGGAGACAGGCGGTGACATTGAAAAGGCTGTCTATTTTCTTTCCATATTGTCCCCATAGATGCTACCAGACCGTGAAATGTTCGAACTTTATAGATTTTATACACTTTAGTTATAAATATATATTTTTTCAAATTCTAATTTAATTCACTACAAAACAAGTTTTAATTTTTTGTACTCAGTAATATTAGTTTATTTTCCTCGATTGGGAATCGAACCTTAGCTTTTGATTTTGCGCTACGACTGGCCTCAGAAGAGAAGAATAGTTTTTTATGACACACGATTATAAGAGATCGAGGTGACTCTGACTGCAGGTATAGTGGGTCAAATCAGAACTGTTATATGATGCAATATGCCGTATAGCGCCATAGCCTACATCGTCAAAATGGTCTAAATCATCAATCTAACACAAAGTAATCAATTTGAACTAGTAGTTTCTGAGGTTAACATGCCCACTCAAACAAACTTTTCCGCTTTATAAAAATAGTATGGAGTTTATTGTTACAATTTTATTTTTTAAATGTATTCATAATATTTCTCTCTTCTAATACAAAAATATAAGTATTTTTTCATTTACAATATCCAAGTTGTCTAACTAAGACGTGACTGAAAATGAAAGGCATGGCTTTAACTGAGCATCGCCAAGAATTCTCATTCAACTTTTAAATAGATATTGTAAATTATTTATACTTTGTTTTGTTCTAAAGAAATTGATATTTATTTTTAATTTTAAACTTAACTATACTAGGTTTGGCCTGCGGTGTCACTTCCTATCCTAAATTGTTTGTACTCGAGGTACAAGGTATATATATATATATATATATATATATATATAGAATGAAAAATAATGAAAAAAATATACTATTTAGTCTTATAATATTAGTATAAGTATTGCTTCTTCCTTCTTCTTCCTCCTTCTGGCATTAATCCCGGCATTTGTTGCCAGATCTATCGTCTTGTTCGATGTTGAATGGAGAATCTTAACACTGGGTTCCCAGGTTCCCACTACTTACCCTGCTAAATGCGAGATACAGCGTGAAGCTAAAAAAAAAATAAACAATCTATATTCTCGTAAAACGTCCGTCAAACGCACAGACTTCAAACGATCGTAATGAATTAATGTGCTTATCTTGACGAAGTAATTGTTGGAGCCAAACGAAATCAATTTATTTATGAATGGGTCTGATCGATTGGTATTTTCTTTTCCATACAATAGCTAGATAAACAGCATCGTAGAGCTGGTTGAGATCTGTCTGAGAGTCTGTGATGTTATATCATAGGTTTTAATTCAATTAAAAATTAAAATAAATAAATCAGCTTCACGCTGTATCCCGCGCACGGCAGGGTAGGCAGAGGGAACCTTAAGACACTCCGTTCCCCTCTTTCTGCCAAATTCTTGAGGCATTGCGTGTTCAGTGGCAGAACTCAACGCCGCGCTTAACCTCTACACCAAAGCGAAGAAAATGGAAATATAAATTTAAAAAAATATTTCATCTCCTCGAGCGGAGATCGAACCCACAACCAGTCGGTTTTACAGTCACACTTCGTGCCGCTGCGTCACGACTGGCCTCCAATTAAAAATTGATAGATTTTTTTAATGTATGAATAGTTTTTTACATTTATTTTCTTCTTTAGAGTTCTGTACCACACAAGGAAAATACGGCACATTTAGAAGGATGTCCATCCGCCTGTTCGTCTGTGAAGACTATGCTAAAATTAAATTTAAATATTCAAGTTTACGGTCAAAGAAAAAAAATCAAGCTTCTGAGTTAACGCAATTTAAAGCACACGAATATTTTTGCGTCATTTTTATGTTTGTAAAACAAACAAACAGCAAACATAAGTTTATCAACTTTGACTGCCGTTTATTTTATATGTATAATATAGCATTATACTATATTAGAAAGGGTCCTTTTTGGTATGTCTATAACCCCAATTATAAATTTATGTTGATGAGTTTTTTATTAACTAGGTCACGTTTTAGAGATGATTCCATAATACAGATTTTACGGTAAATAAAAAAAAATTGGCTTATTCCTAATATTTAGTTGTTTGATTTCCTGCTTTATGTAAGAGCTTTTATTCGCGGCTTCACCCGCATAGTCAAATAAAAATGTAATAACTGTGGTACCCTGTAGCATCAAGGTAACTATAACCGCAGGTACTGTGTGTTACATCGACACGTGGAATATAACCTTCCTTAATAATTGGACAATTGCTATTATATATTCAATTCGAACTAGTAGCTCCTGGGATTGAGAATTGAGAGAAAGCTTCATCAAAATCCGTCTAGTAGTTTTTGCGTCAAAAAGATATCCTTGTCATTCAATATCTTTGTATCTTTATCCTTATAAAATTTTATATATAATTGTTTTCCACCAAACAATAGAATTAAACCTTAATCTTTATTTTTTTTTATTTTCTATGTTTTTGACTCACAATACTCTTATATAGCATATAATGTTACTTTTATATTAAAAACGCTTAAAACAAGAACATGTTAGACAAGAAGCAATATAAGAAGTTATGAACGAGCTTAGCTTAAAGAACGTTGAGAGTTGAGACCAAGCGTGAGCCTATAAACATTGAGAAATATACATTTAACCAACTACTTTATAAAAAGAATGAGAATTGTATTTTGCTTCAGCTTCACGTTATATCTCGCTAACGGCAATAGTGTAAAGTAATAGTAAAGATAGGAACAAAGAATTTGGTTTCAGGTAGTGTTTTCTTCTTTATTTACTGTCTTCTTCTTCCGTTTTCTGTCTGAATTTTACACTTCATGTTCAATGGAGAAACTTAATGCTAGATTTTATTTTGTCACTGGAGCGAAAGAGTGGGTTCAATTTCCCCCAAGTGGAAATTGAACCCACAACTGTTGCGTTTAGTTGTCAGATGTTGTGGCAAGACGGTTGCAACTTCTACTTATTACAATAATATGTAAACGATAAGACTATTAAAATTGGTTTAAAGGAGAACAATACTATCTAAAAGGAGGCTTTTTAAAAAGTCAATTCTCATTTTGCTGCCATTTTTAACAGCAAGTGGCTTATCGATTTCGATGTTCGGTCGCCACGATATTTATTATTGAAGGCCTAAGCAAAATATCTAATTTAGCTCGTATTCTTATCAAAATAAGGTAAATTTTTCATTGAATATGTATGGTAAAATGATTTTTTAATTTCCCTCCAGAGATAAATTGTGTTTTTTTTTTGCAAATGTCAAACATAAATCTTTAGTAATATTTCATATATAATTGACAGAGTTTAACCCTCGGTTCAATATTAAAAATGCGATGCATAATAGCGTATATTATATTGAAAGATCGATTCTTTGTCGGCTCTCAGCAGAACTGCCTTCCGGCCGGTTGGAAGCTGTATTTATTTATTCGACGATTTAAAATAGATCGCGAAAGTCTAATTGAACGAAGAATATTTTTCAATTATCCAACCGAAATTAAAAAAATAAAATCTCTTTCCGTTTTCTTCCTTTCAAACTGAAACCTTCCTTCAGCTTTCTTCGGCTGAAATTGAAACTTTTTAATGTACATACAATAAAAATAAAGACAAACTGAACCAGTCGATAGTAAGCTTTGTTTGTAATAAAATGCCAGACACTTTAGAATTAATTGCTAAATGTTTAAAAATTTTCACACTTTACCAACTAAGCTAAATATGAGCATTAAATAGTATTTTTACAATCTGTCATTTGGATACGTTCTCAAGAACTTTTTTCGAGAATGATGCATTTGAGAATCAGGGAGTCTGATTGCCCGTCCTGGGCCTGACAGAAAAGCCTACAGAAAAAAAAATATTCTTTTATGTTTTTTGGTGGAGACCGTATTTTGACATTAAGTCCAAATATCCCTCTTTTGTTTAACGAGAGCTCCTCAGAGCCTTACCAAAAACCGTCAATACAAAAATAACAAATAAAAACATAATAAGCTCTACAAAAGCTTGAATTCCATCCAATTTTCCGTTACAAGTGCTCATAATTTAGTCAGAGAGTCATAATTTATATGTTTCCGGCAATGTTACTGCCAAATCGGAAAGCTTAAGGTCACTGTCCAAGGTCAATGGAGCGCAACCAAACATAATTGGAAAAGTTCATCTACGTAACACTTGGACTAAGATAGATAAAATTTTAAATTCGACCTTAAGGAATGAGGCCGTCGTGGTGAAGTGGAACAATAAGGGACTGTAAACGTTATAGACTCGATTGTAATTTCCTATAGGAGGTATGAATTACTTATTTAATGTTCGTCACTCTAATAAGACAAAGCTCGGTGTTGAGTTCCGTTTTATTTCCAGATATATTTTATTATATGTCATATGTAATATATCAAATTCGGACGAATAACTGGACGGCGGATTAATTTATCACTGTGCTGTCTCCGTTACCACATAAGATGTAAATAATTTGTATAAATAAAATAAATAAACGTGGAGTAGAAGGACATGCTGTCGTTGCGTAGTGGCACGGTGTTTGTGGGTCCGATTCTCACTCGCGAGAATGATCATTTTCATGTCCTCGCTCTGGTAATGAGGCAAAGCGCAGTGTTGAGTTCCGCCACTGAATTTGGCGGAAAGTGGAGAACGAAAATGTCTTAATACTAGGTTCCCAAGTTCCCTCTGATAATTTAAACAAATTCATACTTTTACACAGCAGGATATGAAAAGATAAGTAAATTTGTGCGTGCTCAAGCGTGTTGACTAGCGGAACTCACCGCTACTCTTTGCTTTACAAAAACGGACGAATAAAATTAATTAAATATATCTTAATTTACTAAAATGTCTGTTGGTGATTAATAAAACGACTAGAACTTGTAAATCTCTAGCAACTTTTCGTGGTTTTGATTAGTATCACAGATAATATTCATTTAAATAATTGTTCAAAATTTAATGGTTCTTAAGTCTGTGCACGGAATTTGACCAAATATTTTATTTACATAATAGCTTTTATAGCGGAGAGCTAATTGGCTGACTTTATTATTAGATTTTATACCCACGTTCCATGCTACACGCTGTACGCAAATATATAACTAGTAGTAGTAGACCAAACCTAATGTTATAACAAACCGTCACCATACTCTGCCTAATTTCTATATTTATATTTCAGTTCTAGTTATGAGCGGTGGAAGTGAACGCTGCACTTTGCCGAGAAAATGTAAATAATTAATTTCTACTTACAGGTAACGAATCTATAACCTTCCTGTTTACAGTCATTCACTGTACCACTGCTCATTTACGGCTACTAGTATTTTTTTTATTAAATCTATTATTTCTTAGCGCCAAATTAAATCGAGACGAAATCAAGGCTTATAGAGGTCCAAATAAAAGGGAATATGTCAACGAAGACAAATAACGAAGGCCAATTACACCTTAGTTTTTGTTAGTAAGACCTATATGAATAGTATATTGAAGCTATCTTGGCGTAGTGAAACAGTGTCTGGCTGTAAACGCGACAGTTGTGAGTTCAATTCCCCTCAGGGAATGAGTTTGCTTCCCTCCCACTCGAGCATGATAAAATGCGTCGGCGCAATGACTTTCATTTTGGCGCAATATGGAGAGAATAGTGTCTTAACACTAAGGTTTGTATGCATGCCATGCTATACCTATGTGGGAAGAAGAATGCGTGGGGGACGGAGTTTCTTTCTACTAGGTTCCCTCTGCCTACCCTTTTATATGCGGAACACAGTACCAGCTAATTTATTTTAATTTTGTTACTACAATATTTGGGTATTGTATAAAAGCTACCATTATAATACAGTCTTATAAACTAAGCCTAACTTAATCAAAGTAAAACCTACTCCAGATAACAATTTACATAATTAAGCGTGGAGTCATTTAAATATATTTGAATATAATTGTAACCGTTCTTGGGTATTGTACTTGTTCGTGATGAGACTAAGTAGTGGGTTCGAATTTTGCTAAGGATTGTTTTTTATAATAGTATTCATACATATTAAAGTCAGAATGCCTTTTATTTGTTTTCCAAATGATACAAAAGATAAATTTCTCATGCCAAACAATAATTCTAAGCAATTATTTTTGAGTAGCGAAAATTTCTAAAAAATCTTCTAACAGACGCTAATAAGCTGTTCTAATATGTTGTAACAAGCGTATAAGAATTTTGACGTAGCTTGACGAGAACGTATGGCTTAGCGATCAGAGCACTTGTACAGTTACCAAGAGACGTGGGCTCAAATCCCGCTACATTAAAATTTTCATACGTTTTCTAAATAAGTACTTTATATATGTACAATACTGGTATCCGTACATAAGGAAAGGAGTGAAAAATAAAATTGGTTGCAGTGGGAAGTGTATTTATAGCTTTTATATTTGAAGAATATTAGAAGCGTTCTTAAGCTGTTATACGAAAAAGCCCAATAAATACTAAAAGTATTTTTTTAAATACAAATAAACATTTTAACAATTTATGTTTTGTGAAAAAAAATTAATAACACTTAAAATTTTAAAAATATTATTAATCTTATTGATTGTAGAATACGAATAGCGATGGTTATGAGATAGATTTCTGTTGAGGGCGAAGAATTGTTTCCATTTCTCCAATCTGATAAGATAAAATGCGCTCGATACACACAGTCTCAAATTCAGGCAGAAAGCGGTGAACGAAGTGTCGTGACATCAAGTTCTCTCTGTCTACACTACTATGTGATGGGTAAAGTATGACGCTGGAAATACTTTTTTTAGCTTCATATTTTTTCTAGTTTCCCCCACACAGCAGGGGAGACAAAGGGAATCTATTAAAATAGTGTTAAGACACTGAGTTCACAACACTTCCGTTCCCCACTTTCCACTGAATTCTGGGGGGCACAATGCCCCCAGATTTTGTTTGATGGAGTGGTGGAACTCAACGCCGCACTTTGTCTATAAGAGTATAATTGAATATTATCACGCTAGATCCCGTTTGTTTACCCTGATATGCAGGAAAAGGCGTGATGCTGGATCTTAAACATATATCCAAATGATCATACATTTACATAAATATGTATATACTCGTAACATCTGTACCCTCTAAGGAACAAAATGTAACTAACAAAAAATAATTAAAAACATACTTTTAATTTTGCGTTCGCATCGTTAGGCGGTCCCCGGCGACGCGGTCTGCGAAAACCAGCTGACAAAATTTAATTCTCTCGTAAATTATATATATGCGTATTTTGGCCATAAGCGTGTGAAATTATCATTTTAAATTATAATTTGAAGAGACATTTTAAACCCCATTGTGGCGTATCGGGATAGCACCTGATTGTGAACGTAAAGGTTGTGAGTTCGATTCCTATTCGGCAGTATTTGCTGTCACTTCCCCGGTTTGGTAAGAACGTGCACTTATTGTCTCAAATTCAAGCAATGTAGAACGGAGGCTCCTGACACTAGGCTATCTCTGCCTACCCTGTTATATGTGAGATACATAGTAATGTGATCAGAGCAAAGAAATGTAAATAAATAATTCCTTCGAGTGGAAATCGAACCCTTAACCATGGTGTCTGTAGCCATACACTGTACTACTACATCATGATGACTTTAAAAAACGATTAAGCAAATTTACAAAAATATACAAACTTTTAAACAGAACAAAATACTACTTATTTTTGAAATTCCAACGTGATTATAACTAAAGGAATTAATTCAAGAACAACTTTGGCTTAGGCAGATGTCCAATGATTGATGTTACAAAGTTTCAGCGGCTTCAGATATTGGAATGTAACGGGATTGAGCGATAAGCCGTTGTTAGATAAAATATTAAAATTTATAATATCCAAATTCAAGTTTACTTTGTTTTAGTATCTTGATGGGAACGAAGTGTCTTAACCCTAGGCTGGTAGTTTAATTCGGTCTACCCTATTAAGACTAAGATATTTCAATTCCCAATAAGATACTTCAATTCACTAATTGCCGCGGACTTGTGGGAGCACTTCGTGTTGAGTGGCGGAACTCAACGCCGCGTTTTGTTATATTGCCAAAGTGAGGAAATAAAAATATTAAATATTTAATTCCCTCGAGTGGAAAACGAACACACAACCTGTCTCGTTTACACGCACACACGCTTGTACCACTGCGCCACGACTGTCCACAATGTTTGTACTTAACGATAACCTCTAAAAATATAAAATATATTTCCCATAAAATTTCATACGAAAACCAGGATATTTCATCAAGAAACTATTATATATAACCCCTGAAGTGTTTGTAGGGGCGGTGTGGAGTGACATCCTTAATCCTCCCAGTTCATCGGTCAAGAGTCTTCAACTGATTTCTTTTGGTTTACACAGAATTCTATTAAGCTACGTGTTTTTTTAATATCTTTTAGGTTTTTTATAGTTTTTCTAGTATATTCCTTTATTTTTTTCTGTTTTATTCTAAAAATAGATTTTTTTTTTATGGAAAAGGACAAGGCAAACGAGCGTTCGGATCACCTGATGGTAAGTGATTACCGCCGCCCACGGCCCCGTGCAACACCAGAGGAGCTACAGGTGCGTTGCCGGCCTTTAAGGTAGAGATAGACGCGCTTTTTGAAGGTACCCATGTCATATCGACCTGGAAACACTGCCGCGGGTAGGCCATTCCACAGTTCCGTGGTGCGTGGAAGGAAGTTCTTACGAAACCGCACAGTAATGGATTGCCACGTATCCAGATGGTATGGATGATATTTTAGCTTATGTCGTACTGTGCGGTTAGAAAATTCGGCGGCAAGTAACAGGTCAAACAGTTCTTCAGAACACTCTCCATGATAAATGCGATAGAGAACGCACAGCGAGGAAACGTCTCTACGCAAAGCCAAAGTATCAAGCCTTTCACAGATTATTGGGTCCCCAATGATTCGAATGGCTCTGCGTTGTATGCGATCAAATGGTTCAAGCTGATACTGGGGTGCACCAGCCCAGAGATGAGAACAATACTCCATATGAGGCCGAACCTGGGCCCTATATAGGGCCAAACGTTTTGGCGTGAAGTACCGTCTCGCTCTGTTGATGACCCCCAGTTTCTTCGAGGCCAACTTTGCAATTAATTAAGGCCTGGTTTTATGTGCTCAAGGTCATGCTGAAGAATGTTTTTATAGTCTCACTAATCCAGTACTATTATAGAGAGCTAGATATTATCGGTATAAATAAAATTAAAGTATTTCATAAATAGAAGAAAAGGTAAAGTTAAAAGAAAAGGTAAATGTGTTATGTTCTTATTTTGTCTCTCTGTTCTTTTAAGTTTTAAGAGTTTTTTTATTTAAATAAGATTTGTTATTTTTTTTATTTTTTTAAAAAGAGGTTCATATTTTTATTACCAAAAACAAGTGCCTTAGATCTCATTATGTGAATTAATAAAAATAAACATAATTTATTATATATTTCATTTTCCTTCCCCGTAAATATATACGTAATATAATATATACCACTTATTTCACTTAATTTAATTGAAAAAAAACTATTTTAAATGTCGTATTGTTTTCGGGTATGTCACTTTTCTTCATCACACTCCCGCCGGGTTAAGGGTTAATTTAGGTCTGTTGTTAAGTAACTTGTCGCAGTTGTACCAGACAATTGAAGTTTTCGATCTATTCTAGTGCAATACTATGTTTAAAATTATCCACTTCCTGAGTCGAAGATAACAAAAAATGAGTATTTGAGTTTCGCTTCTCAATAAAAAAAAGCGAAATACTAAGTGATTCTCTTCTTATTAATTATATTAATGTACATATTTAGCTCCAAGACAAATTCGTTAAACAATAGCCACGATTAATTCTGATTTTAATTCAATCTGCGGCTCCTTTTGACGTCGTTTTTCGTAATTGGACAGTCTCTTAAAGTCAGAAGTTGTAAGTACCAATTATTTTATATCGTAAACTGGTTTCTTTAATAATATTATAATATCTATACAGTGCGATCCCAGCTTCGGTGATTGCATTATTTTTACTTTCCCATTACGGTCGACAAGATAATATATACTTACATATAAAAATATTAAAATAAATGTATATTGTAAAATATAACAAAAAAGTTTAAATATGAACTTATCATGTAACTAAATAAATTATTATTAATCAGAGCGGGAAAGTGAAAATAATTCCCCCATTTCCATTCCCCCAAGCGTGGATCGAACCCACTATGAAGGCTTTTGCAAGGAAGAGCTGTAAATTATTATTATTATTGTTTAACTAGTATCAACCAATATTTATATATAAAGATAATTTTATAGTTAGAAAATAACATTACTATATTATGCTAATTGAAATCCTGTGGGGTCCATTCGGATTTGGAAACCAAAGTCCTTCAAAGCAATTTGGTTAACTTTATACTGTTGGTAGTATGTATAGTTTCCCTTAGTTACAGGCACTTTTCGACTAATTTCAAGCATAAGGGGCAATGGCACGGAAATTGGGCGTTATATTGAGAGGCGGAACTCAACGCCGCGTTTTGCCTACCAGAACAGGAAAATGAAAATGAAAGAGAGGAATGAGGAAATGAAAATATCTCAACTATAACATGTCCATGGTGTTATTCAGCCAGTCGTGGCACAGAAACACAATTGTGTGAAGTAAAATATTGGTTGTGAGTTCGATCTCCACTTGAGGGAAAATGAGGAATGGAGTGTGTTAGCACTAAAATCCCTCTGCCTTACCTGCCAAGTGCAGGATATAGCGTGAAGCTGTTTTTTTTAGTCATCTTGTTGTAGTTGTATACTGTAGGGTGAGCAACGTCAACCTAATGTCAAAACACTCCATTTATGCCTTTCTACTTAGATTCAAGAACTATGTGATGAAACTTACAAATGAAAGAAAGTCATGCCAAAACGGCAATTTATCCACCGAATGGGGATCGAACCCACAAACATCACGATTATAGCGTACCACTGCACCATGAATATTAATCGAACTTATAACTATCACGTCTATATTCTAATGTTGTCAATTGCGCCATGAGGGTTTTAATAAAATTTTCGTACAAAAAAACCCTTCTGGCCCATTGTTCCTGCAAATGTGAGCAATTCTCGCAAAACACTTGCTCACACATGCTACCCTGGTAAGGTCACGCTGAATATTCTATTAGATCGATCGAGTTTGCCCTTGCAGAAACTTTGATCACTTTGAACTAAAATATCATGTTTAATAAATAATCAAATTCACGCTGTGTCCCACACACAGCAGAGTACACCTAGTGTTAAGACACTGCGTTCTCAATTTTCCGTCTAATTCCGGAGGCATTGCGTGTTAAGTGGCGAAATTTAACGCCGCCGAGGCAAACCTCGGTACCAGAGAATTGAAAATATACATTTAAATAAACATTTCACGAACTCACAACTAATCACGTTTACAGTCATACACTTGTGCCTCTGCGCCACGCCGCCTCTGATTTCTCTTTCTTGAATGATTCTTGTTTATTTATTTTTTTAATATTAATTTCGCTTTGCTTAGTAAAAATCGTGAGTCCAATCAAATGACATTCGGTTTTTTAAACGTATTATATTTTTTTAACTTCAAACTGCCTTCTTATAGCAGAGTAAAGAGGTGACCTAATGTTAAGACATTTCAAGTTTCCGCCTGAAACTAACCTAGTCAGTTCCACCAAGAAAAATGAAAATAATTCGATCCCACGAATGGGAAGGGAACCCACAACCGTCGCCTTTACAATCACCGCTGTTCCGCTTCTCCAGGATGGCCGCAGAAAAGACTATTTGCTAATAATAAAAACGTCTACGATATCATCTTGATCACGTCTTAGGAAAAACAAAGTGAATTCTTTCTATGAAATATGCAAAAGCCATCTCCTTTATAAGGGGTTAATATTATGAGGTTAATAAATAGAAGACTTTTTTTTCTATATTTTTATTAAACGCAAACGTAGATCGGACGTTAAGAACGAGATCTACAGTCCGAGAGAATGTGAAGCTTTTTAAATTATTCTTAAAAAAAAACCGCGACTGGTTAGATCTCCACTCGAGGAAAGAGAATATGTATTTAAATTTATATTTTCATATCTACGCACTGGTTCAAAACGGCAAAGTGCGGCGTTGAGTTCCGCCACTCAACACGCAATGTCTCCAGAATTCGGCGGAAACTGGGGAACGAAGTGTCTTAACATTAGGTTCCGTCTGCCTAGTAGTATAGCAACTACATATATTACTGTACCATGTTAAACAACCATGTTTGTCTCAATCAAGTAATACAATTACAACAAACCCTTTATGTACGGACACCTTTAGTGTAAAATCTTCAATAAATACTCATTCTCTTCAAATATCAAATTTCTATAGCTAGTTAGAGTAGAGCATTGATGACCCAATTAGTCTTTGTATCCTAGATTTACATAGATAGCTCGGTAGAACACCGTGGCCATTATAATACAGCGAGATAGCATTTTATTGTATAAATAGTGTTGAATTCGATTCCTATTTGGGGAAGGTTATTTCTTTTACTTTTTTCTATAAATACTACATTTTTTCTACTCTATAGGCAATGAGTTCAATTCTCTGCATTGCAGGCCGGAAATTAGGAAAAGTGTTACAATAGACAAAATCTTCACTTTACTATAAATAAAAAAGAGACACTTTTGTTACTATTTTCTATTATATCATATCAATAGTAATGTCAATTAGTCCGCAGCTCTGTTAACTTTGAAAATGTAAATCGGAAATAAGGTGGTAATCTTCTCTCGTTCCAGTAAAAATTTCCTAAATTCATTTTTTATTACTCTCCACACTCTCTGACCATGCATATGCATGCAGCTAACATGCTAAATTTCAACTTACTAAATCCAATAGTTTTACCTATGCGTTGTCTCTCAGTCACTCAGTAACGGAAGTAACCAAATTAACTCTCAAATTAACTTAAAGGTGAATTCGAAAAGTAAAAGGATGAATTTAAAGTGCAAAAATCTTAACTTGAAGCATAAAATACACATAAAGAAACGTTTGAAAATAAAAATTTCGGGGAATTGAATATTTTATATTTTCATTTTATCGCTCTGGTGACAAGGCAAACCGCAGCGTTGAGTTCCGCCACTTAACAGGCAATATCTCGAGCGGCGGAAAGTGGAACAGAGTGTCTTAGCACTTAGTTCCCTCTGCCTACTCTGTTATCTGCGAGATACAGTGTGAAGCTGAAAAAAAATGTTATTCATATTAACTATTATTCTCTTTATTTTGCTACTTCTAAGCAGTGTGTAACGAAAAATTGAGTATGCTAGCTAGAATATTAAGTCGCCGTAGAAAATATTGTAATATGAAAGGCGTTACATTAAAACAGTATTTTAAAATGACTTCTGAAGAACCTTAGCGGTGGTGCGAATAGTAATGATTGAAATAAAAATGATATGTATATAATTCAGACACTTTACAAAGTAAAAAAATAAAAACTTAAACATGGTGACGATCAATGTAGTAAGTATTAGCCAATCACAGCACAACATAACAGTTGTTGAATGGGTGAAAATAGGTTATGGGTTCGATTCCCAATCGGGGTAAATAAGTATATTTAAAATTTTTTTACATTTTTAATGTGTTATTCCACACTTAGGAAAGTCAAATATTTATTTAGAAAACGTAGATTTTTTTTTTGACGTAGCGGGACTCGTTATGTTCAAATTTTTATACGTTTTCTAAATAAGTATATTTCTAATTTTCTTGCTGTAGTTAGTTTAAACGTGGCATTATTTTTCAATACGCATTTTCTCAAATTTAATTAGGATTTATATTATCGACTATAGAGTTGATTCAGTTTCATTAAAATATATTTTCATGAAAAACTCATATAGATAATCCAAAAAAAAATCTTAGTGCCGCTCTACCTAACCCAAAGCCTTTCTAATTTCAGCGTTCTACGCCGCCAAATTCTGCCTATCAATCACTCCGTAGTAGATATATTTATAAATAGTTCATATTCCTAAAACCCTAATAACACCAATTGAAAACACCTCGTTAAACATATTAAAGGCGGTATTTCAAAGATTTCGACATCAAAAATATATTTTAGTTGAGCACTCTCGAATTACAATTGATATCGGTTCTCCGAGATGCTTTTATAATATTTTTGATGAACGTCTTATTTGTACAAATAAATAATCATATTTTTTTTTGTATAGCAAAATTTATTTAATAATTTATATAAGAAATTGGAGCTCTTAAAATGTTTACTTGTTTATTTTTTTAGTAACAAACGTTCGTTTAGAAATCAAGCATCACATTATATTTTTATAGATTCACGCTTTATTCTGCATATAGCAGGAAAGACGGGAACCTAATGTTAAGTTACTCTGTTTCCCACTTTCAAAAAAATGGAAGTTCATTCTACTGAATGGAAACTGAAAATACAACTATAATTTAATATTATAGTCATAAATAAGACTACAAAATTTTCTCTCCTATCTACGACAATAAAGTAAATCTATAAAATAGTTTAGTAGTAACAGTATATAAGCTTGTATGTATTAAATATGCACTTTATACGTAGCGTGTATGTAACGCTTCGCATTTGTATTTACTTAAAGGCTCTCTCTAAAATGTTCGAAAATAGTGATGTCGATTTGAAAATGTAGGTTATCGACAAATATTTTATTTTGAATGTGTAAAAAGTTTAAAAAATAGATTAGGCCATTGTGTCGTAATGGCAATCATTGAGGAAACATTTCACCGCTCTAGTAGACAGAGCGCGGCGCTAAGTTCAACCATTCATACTATATATATTCAATGTGTTAATGTTGAAAAGGCGAAAAAAACTTGTAATGTTTAATATTAATATGTGAAGATTTGACTTATTTTTGTACATTGCTCTATATTTTCTAATTTTATAATATTATTTAACGGAGAAGGGATTGAGGAATTGTGTGTCTTAAAACTAGATTCTCTCTGCCTAACTTGCTATATGCGGGATACAGCGTAAAGCTGAAAAAAGTTCTTATTTACTGTTTGTATTCCTTGAAAATAAAATACAATAAATAACATTTTATTTATTTTCACTAATTAATGTCGTGGCGCAGGGACACAAAGTGTGACTGTAAAATCGACTAATTGTGGGTTTGATCCTCACTCGAGGAGATGAAATATTTATTTAAATTTATATTTCCATTTTTTCACTCTGGTGTCGAGGAAAAGCGCGGCGTTAAGTTCCGCCACTGAACACGCAATGCTTGCAGAACTCGGTGGAAAGTGGGGAACTTTCTTAAGACTAGGTTCCCTCTGCCTACCATGCTGTGTGCTGGATTTATATAACTATCGATGTTACATAATCACCTCACTAAATACACGTTTAATGAGCATAACTTAAACCTCTGACGCTAAAACAAAGTTTCTGGCTCAGAGGTTGTAACATAAGATTTTGAGACAAATATTAAACTTGGAAATTATAATATAATGTTTCAGAGATATAAAATTTTATATCTCCAATTCCCAAATTTCTAAATTTATCATAGACTAGCGACCCGGTCGCAGCTTCGCCCGCTTTAACTTAACAATTATTTATTTACTAATCTGAGTTAATTTCGTGTTACAATTACATTATAAAGACAATATTTATTCATTGAAAACGAATGTTTTATCCAATTCAATAAAATAGATTTTTAGTCGAATTAAATACTTTATATTGATATAGCATTTTCATTTATACACCGATTGAAATAAAACAAGCAGTAAATGTTGAGAGAAGTTTGCCAAAATTCAAAAGCGAAAAAAAACCAATGAAAATACTATATCAGATATTTTATTCATTATATTAGAATAGATTGGTTTAACATTTATAATTGTGACTATAAGCGCAACAGATATGGGTTCAATTACCTCTCTGGGGAATAAAATATTTAATAGTTTAATTTCCTCGCATTGGTAACGGTGTTGAGTTCCGCTACTCATCACGCAATGCCTCAAGAATTCGGCGGAAAGTTGTCAACGGAAGTATCTTAATTGAGAACGGAGTGTCTAAGCACTACCTTACCAGGTTTCATCTTAGGTAGAGGTGCACCATACAGTGTGAAACGAAAATAATTATGTACATCAAGAAATTTTACTTTACTAACAACAAAGGGAATTCGAGTAATTGATACCGAACTTTTACAGTAAAAAAGATTTTTCAGAACTTCATACTGCATTCCAAATTAAGCAGTGTAGGCAAAGAGAAACTAGTGTCAAAACATTCCGTGCTAAACTTTCCTCTTCAATTCAATCCAAAACTATAGTCAGAAGCTATCCTACTTCACCATCGTCACGATGACTCGGTGAAAAAATATATTTAATACTAAACTCCTATATAATTGACTTTAAAAAAATATGTGACACATTTTATATTAAATTTTCTCTAAAAAGCACTTATTCATTAAGAATTTTCCTATTTTACATAAAAGGTATTCGATGCATTACTTATCTCGCTCTTAACGCTACCGGCGTGTTGCTAATGTCAGAGATTAATATACTTCTAGGGCCCAGTAATGTCTAGACTTAATACTATGAAACGACTTGAAATCCTGTTGAAATTGATAAATATATAGAAAGCAATTTTTTTATAGTTGTGAATTAATGCTAGTGCTTTTGTCACATTAAAACGCTGAATCCCTCATATAGCCAAAATAGGTAAATGGAACGTAGTGTGGAGAGTTGAGTTGAGAGGCAGAACTAGAGGCCGCGGTGTGCCTTGGAACCAGAGCAAAGAAATATAAAATAATTCATTCCGCCGAGTGGGAATCGAACCCACAATCATCGCGTTACAATAGCCCACTTGAGCCCCTGCGTCAGATGGCCTCAACCTTTTATATTTTTTCCTAAAATATGTTTTAAAAGGCGAAAAGGAAAATAATACTTTGGTGGTATATTATTTTTAGCCTTATCCTGTTTTATATTTGTTCATTACGTTAATGAAGCGGCGTAAACCCCATCTTAATTTACTAAAAACTTTGTAAGGGAACTCAGATTGAGATACCCGCATTTCTAAACGAACTATGTGACTTGAAAATTGATGTAATTTATGATGTTTACTTCCTGGGTTTTATTTTTTACGCTGTATCCCGCATAAGGTTATGCAGAGGGAACATAGCGGACAGAAACTATTCACCACTTTCCGACCAGAATGGAGTAACTTAACGCCGCATTTTATCTTATTACCGAAGCGAGGAAATGAAAATGACTCATTCCTTCGTGAGAGAGTCGAACTCACAACAGCCTCGTATAAACAAGAAATGATATAAAATATAAGGATTTATTTCATATATAAATACAACATGGAGTTAAAAAATCTTATATATAAAATACAGAAGTCGTCGTGGTGCCGCACAGGCGAGCGACTATAAACGCGACAGGTTGTGGATTCGACTCCTACTCTTGGATGTAAATATGAAATATTTAATATTTTCATTTCCTTGCTCTGATAATGAGGTAAAGCACGGTGCTGGGTTTCGTCACTGAACACGTATTGCCTCCAGCAGAAAATGGGAAACGAAAAATTTTTTATGGGAACGAAGTGTCTTAACACTAGATTACTAGCTACATGTACGGGATACAGGGTGAAGCAAAAAAAAAATGCCAGCAACATTCATTGGCATTACAAAATTTTAAACCTAAATAACTACAGAAATTGTATTAACTTTAAACAACTAAGCAGTCCGTTGTACACGGCTTGTCTGTTTAACTTCTACCAGCAGTATATTACTCGGTGAAGGATAAAGTGATTGTCTCACAAATCTATTTGTTTCGAGCCACTTATTTATTACGGCGGTCGCTTATACAAATTGCTAGGATAGAGCTCGATGTTATTGAATTTACTTTAGTATAAGATTTTATAAATTTTGTAGGTTAGATGGTGAGTTTGGAGTAGCGGTGGGTTTTTTTTTAGTTTCACGCTGTATTATGTATATTAAATAAAATATTATTAACAGAGTGAATAAAGGCTTAAAACTCTCTGTTTCCTACTTTTCGGTAGTAGTACTAGTGTAACGCAACGCCGCGCTTTGCCTAAGTACCAGAATCATAAAAATAATTCATTCTCACAAGTGGGAACTAAACGCATAAGCGTCGCGCTTACGGTTATTTAAAAAGGGAATTATTTTTAAGGAAAAAAAATAGAGTTAATACACTTCTTTCTCTACTTTAAATAAATTTCTCTAAAAGTTGTAATCGAGGTAAAAAACAGCGTTGAGTTCCGCCACTCATCTCGCAATGCATCGAGAATTCGGCAGTGAAGAATGCAGTGTCTGAACACCAGGTCCCCTGGTTCTCTTTGCGTACTCTGCTATGCACGGAATACAGCGTGACGCTAAAGTAAAATAACGTTAAATAAAATAAAAATTATTTAACATTAGGTTAACTAGTAAAATCATTTACATTTTGTGTAATTTATAAGGAAAAAGGAAGGACAAAACCAAGATTATTATCCATCTTAAGTCTTAAGTCTTTTTCCTTGACTAATCATGGTATTAAACTTCGTTAGATTCAATCTATTTTACGACAACACGTGGAAAATTTGAATTTAAAAATATTTGAACGGTTTTATTTAATGTCGTTTCACCATGGCAGGCAGTGGGGTACTGACTACAAGGGTCATGGTTGTGGGTTCGACCCCCATTTAAGGGATTCGTTATTTTCATTTGCCACCATTGGTAAGACAAAGCGTGGTACTAAGTTCTGCTGCTCTACACGCTATAGTACTAATAAAGAAATAAAATCATAATCCATTTATTATTGCTGTAGAAATAGCTTAACAAATACACAAAAAAAAACATATAGTTAAATTGAAAATATATATTTATATCGTACAAGAGCAGAATGTAAAATAGTATATACAATTCTTTGAATTACAAAGTTTTGAATCTCAACTCTATACTATATACAACATACACTTTGCCTATTTAACTTCTACCACCAGTATATTACTCGGTAAAGGATACAGTGATTGTCTTATAAATCTATTTACTTTAAGATACCTGTATAATTGAGGCCTGTCGTGGCGCAGGGGCACAAGTATAAGACTGTAAATGCGACTGGTTGTAGGTCGATCGATCGATCTCCACTCGAGGAATTAAGTTATTTGCATTTATCTTTTGTATCAATGGAAAGCGCGGCGTTAAGTTGCGCTATGCAGAACGGAGTGTCTTAATACTAGGTTTCCTACTGCCTACCCTGTTTTGCATGGGATACAGTGTGAAGCAGATTTTTTCTAATTCACTTATATAATAAGTCAGGTGTTACAATATATTTACAGTATATAAATTTTCTATCCACAATCCTTATCTGTTATATATTATCGGCGCTGTATTCACATTCAAAAAGTAAATAACCTTATTCTAAAGCTTTCAAGCCATCAGAATACAGCGCTACGTAAAAAAATCAATTTACCTGAATAAAAAGTCTTTCAATGACCATAAGCTGTCTCTCACAATTTTTCTCCGGTCAAGGTCAGTTTATTAATAACAATTTAAGATGGTGCATGTACTTATGAAATAAATCTAGGAATACTATTACTAAAAATTCAAAAGTTTGATCTACTGACAATAAGCACGATAGCTGCGAGTTCTATTCCCATTAGAAGGAAATTCATCGTTTTGATTTTCCTCATTCTGGTATAAAGAATTTGGTAAAAAGGTCAGAAGACAAAGCAGAAACTAAAAAATTCGAACCCTAACCTTTGGTTTAAGAATTATGCATATTATACATAAATACTACGAAAATTTAAATTAATTTAAAATATTAATAGGAACATTATATATATTAACTAAAAAAGAACAGCGTAATTTTAATTTACATTTTAATTTGATTAACATGCTTAAAAAGTTTTTTGTTTTTTTTTTAAACTTGTTGTATTCCACACACAGTAGGGTAAAGACAAAGACAAAGGAAAGGAACAAAGATTTACAGGAAATTTGTAAATCTAATGTAGAGATTCTCCGTTACCATTAAGACACCTCTGTTCTCCATTTTCCGCCGAAATTCGATGCATTGCGTAGTGGAACTCAACGCTGCGCCGCATTGGCAGAGCGACGAAATAAAAATATTAAATATTACATTTTCTCGAGTGGGAATTAAGCCCACAAGCTGTTGCGTTTACAGTCACAAGCTCGTGCTCTATTACAACTGGCATAATTTTTTTGTTATTTAAATTTAATAATAATTGTAGAGTACTTTATTAATGACAGAGATACTTTTATCGTCATATTTACTCGTAGCTATAGAAATGTTTAAAAAATTCTATAAAATCGTATTTTACTCAACGACTTGTTCTTTTACCAAAAGCGTTATGGTCACGCAAGTCAATATTTTATGACAACCAATATTTGAAATAAAATATAATGTATATTAACCCTTAACCACTGCCGTACGTACGTGGACCGTCAACTTAGCAGATTTTTAATCATAACTTAATTTTTCGTGGGAATTTCGATCATCGAAAGGGATCAAGCCTTTTTTAGTAATTTCCAAGTCACCGATGACGCATGCACCGAAGGGATGTGCGATGCGTGTCACTTATCTTAGCATTACTAACCAGTTGGAGTACCTGACGTATGTTATACATAGCGTCAGAGTACGTGTGATTTTTTATGATGATGTGTTTTATAGTTGTCCTTAGATAAAATTAGTCATGAACGGTCTAATTCCAAGCCATCAAAATCTAAGAAAACACAGTGAGTTTAAGTTAACAGCGCCAATAGCAAAAATATATAGAATTTTGGCTTTTTGAATCGGGCAAATGCTTACAAATGAAATCTTTTTCATTCTATTCGAATGTGATAATTCATCAAAGGAAGTCTTAAAGTCTGGCAAGGTAAACTGACTTTTTACAACGCAACGGTAGGAGGTGCCGAGTCCTAGAAGATGAAAAAAATATGCAAATACAGTTCCGTGAGAAAACCTAGACTGGTCATATTTTATAGGATTCTGGATGTTTTTCATCATGTCAAAATATGGCTCTTCAAATCGTCTAACAATTATGAATAATCTAGGAGATAGGTACGCGACGCCGCATCTTTAACATGAACTCTCGCGTCTTATGTATGTAAACGTATGGCCACGTCAGGCAATGAAAGTGATGGAAACTGAAAAATCAAGCTATGTACTTAAAAAAATATATAAGAATGAACTATTGCTACATGTTTTTTAAGCAGAAATGTCGCCCGATACACCTCGATAAGGCTAAAAAATATGTATTGTATATGCCGTACTTGTATGTCATATGCCGGTCTACTTGCAGCGATCAAAATCGACCTGCAAAAACTGCTGCTAAAAAATGTCTTAATTTCACTTTTGTTACGATTGTTAATTTTAATCTAATTAAACCTGTTTTAATACGTAGTTAAGCAAAAAAAAGAAAGTTAATATACTTTATAAAAAAATATAAATTAATCACAAATGTTCCCACTCTATTTATGTAATACGTACGTACGTCATTGGCAGTGTCACAAATTTACACATCAGTGGCTAAGGGCTAAACAACATTATTTTAAATACAAAAACGTAATTTTATTCAATATATAATATATTATTATAACTTCATTTAATTTGCTAATATTAATTATGACGGCTTAATCAAAAAAATATATAAGCCGACAAAAATCATACAATCAACAAAAGAAAAATCCTAATAGCAAAATGGCAACAATGATTCCTACTGAGACTCAGAACTACATCTAATGTATTTAGATACAATATATTACAGAGACAAGGATGAAATATATGACTTTGTAACAAGCAAAAACGAAATGGAGCTACGCCGTAGACTCGTAGCGTCTCTACATCAGTGTTACACCGTAGGGCGTTCGCGTAGCACGTCTACGCCACTTTGTTCTGTAATATAGTCGTAAATATTACGGTAATGAGTGATTACTATATATTACCGCGTATGTACTCTGTTATGTAAAAAGTGGATAATTTTTTGTCTGTCAAGCAAACGTACAATATCATAGTGAGAGGCAATGCGAGTGTGTTCTACGGTTTGGAAGGTAATTTACATATTTTGGATATTTGGTTATATTGGATTTCGCGGTTTGAATTTATTATTTTTTTTTAATTGAAATTGTTTTTTTATTTTACAAATATAATGGGCAAGAGAAAAGAAAAGCATTTGTTTTGATAAAGTATATATTTAAAAATTTTTATTCATGTATTATAATATCCATATAGGTGAACATTATAATGTATATCTTTTAATAATATATGTTTATGTAACATCACACATAGAAAAAAAAGTTATTTTACGTAAAAGCTATTTACTTAAATATCTTTTTTTTATTGTATTTTACTGTTATACAACATTTACGCCTTAGAAGGTATTTTACGAGTACGTATATTGTATATTTGGTAATTTTGGATTTTGGGTTTGGATTTTATTTAGTATCATTTTTTAAAAAACTATATATAAAGAGAAAGTAGCATTTGTCTCTATGTGGACTTAAATAAAGCATAAATAAAAAAAATATAATATATGATAAAAATATCTACCCATATTTATTTATTATTAATTAATATTTTTTAAGTATATTTTTTTCTATTTTAAATTTTGTGCTATAAAAATTTTGATATTCATATTTTTCTTGCGAAAACTTTACTTTTTTATATTTTAATTTTTATCTATTTTTTTAAATATTATTTATTTGTTGTATAAACACGAAATATATGACAATTTTATATATACATACGTGTATATAATACAACTTATTTTATAAAAGAATTCGGACAGTTCAATCGAGTGGAATGCGAGAGTGGACTAGAATATCCAAGCGGACCTACCTACATGCAAATCTGTGTCACTGAAGACATAACCTACATTGTTAACAATTTATAATATAAATAGAACACTATATTATATGTTATATCTTATGTTGTTGTAATAAGATAAAGGTTGTCTGTAAAGGCTTATATTTAATTTCAAGAAGATGTTTTTAGTAGTTTGATATAATTATGTAAACTGACAGCCCAATGCCCTCAATCTACCCGTGACCACAGATTTCTAGATAATTTAATTTTTCTGCTTAATCCGGTTAAATAGTTTCATTTAAAAATACGTTCGTAAATAGGACACATATGTACATTGTAAAGCGTATTATGCTAAATTTTTTGAATACATCTGCTTATCATATCTTATAGAAAGGAAAAGCTAAGTTTTATTCTATAATTATCAGAGCCTGCTGAACGCAGTAGAATAACGGAATGTAAGCGTTTATATTAAAATTATTTTATTTTCCCGGTATGGTATACAAAACGCGGCGTTGAGGTCCGTCTTATCATGGAATGTCTTAAAAATTTGGTAGAAAGTGGGGAATGAATATCAATACTACGTTCCCTCTTTCTACCCTTCTATGGCGGCTTCTTCTTCTGGTTATAAAGTGAAATTAAAGAAAATCCTTCCTATTTGACTGACAATACTGACATATTAATGTAACTTAACAGTCGAAGTCCTCGTATTAGCTAATTTAGGATTATAGGTTTTGATATATTCTCTGAGTGAATGATAAAATGAATCTCGATAACTATTAAAAAATACAAAGTATATTCTGACTTTTGTTTGTCCAAGGTATGCAAAATATGAGTAAGCGGACTTTATAAACTGTCATATTCATAAAATTTTATGTACAGAAAATAAAAGAAAATTATATTTGGTTTTACATTCGTATTCTATAACAAAATTTAAATGTTAATTTTCGTAAAGTGTGTACTACAACCGGTTGCATCATTTTCAGAATATTGCGCCTAGAGTGGCGGAACTTAGCGCTGCAACGAAAAATTTAAATATATTTAAAATTAAACTTAACCACAATGAAACTGTTTTAAACTTAATTTTATTTAATTATGGGTTATATTGTTTCATTACAATAAAAGAGAGACAACAACAAAAGAAATACACTACACATTTCACAGAAATTAAAACTAAAAAGAATATTTTCATAAAATAATTTCTACGTGTGAATATGAAATAATGAATCTAATAGAAACGTTGGATCAATTTAGTTTAATAAGAATAACAAAAATAAATTCGCATCGCTCGCCATGTTTAAAGCAAACGAATAAACGTAAAAAATGTGCTAACAATTTCGAATGAGTTTTATATTTGCACAGGTTTTATTTCGTTTCGGAAAAATTCGAATTAATGGAACTGGGAGGCTAATGAGCACAGCTTTCCACGCTCGTATGAACAAAAATATATGTATATACATATCATTTGATTTTATAATATTTAAAATAATCTTTATATTGGTGTTATATCCTACTGACATCATAAATGTGAAAATTTATTCGGATGGATGTTTGTCCTAGTTTCATGTAATAACTACTGAACTGATTTAGATGAAACCTTACATTAATATAGCTTAAACATGGGAATAACACTGCGACTACAATTTATTTGAAGATTTTGTATAGCATAGCTTTATTATCAAAACAATAAGTTTAAGCGGGTGAAGCCGCGTTTGGATTGCTAGTCTATAGAAATCCCTTCTGTTACTCAATGGCTGACAGTTAACGCACAGACGACACTATTGGATTAAGAGAGTTAAAATTACAAACAAAGTTATCAACGAAAAGTATATAAGTAAATAATAAAATAAGTTTATACGAAAGATTACAGGAGTGATTACACTAGGTATCTTGTAAAATAGAATGCAGAAGACAAAGACAATGTGTGAATTTAATACATTTTTGAGTGACAGAATTAAACCTCGCGTTTTGTCTGTCCAGGCAAGAAAATACCATTCCCCGAAGTGGATTCGAACCCACAACTGTTACGTTTACAGTCAGCCGCTGTGCCACGACAACGTCTATTATAAAGGACAATTATCAAGAAATATCCCCACGTATTTGCTTGTGTAATTTAATTTACCAATTAAGTGAACCCGACGTCGACCGTAATGAGCATATAGTAGGATTAGCCGCAGAAATTGACGTTAGCCTAAATTTGGCTCAATATTCAACATAGCGGAGTGATCTGATGTGGTTTAATATTTACAGTAAACTCGATAGTTACGGGTTTGATTCCTATTCAGAGAACGATTATAGGTGAATATTTAAAAAGGGTTGAAATTAGGATATGTTGTATAAAATATAATTATTTCTCTCTTTTTTGCCTTTTCTTATTACGGGAGATATCTAATTTATAAAAACATTATTATATATATGAAGAGAACTCTATGCAAATTAACTAACAAATTGTTACATGGCGCTTTGTTATCTAGTATATTGGCTATCAAACCATATCAAAAGAAAAGAGCAGTAAATTGATAAGTGTCGATAGTGTCTGTTAACTTTAAAAAATGCGGGCAGTATATGAATATTTATTTCGATTCTCACTCAGGGGAATAAATTGTTTCTATTTTCTCGCTTTAGTAACAAGACACAGCGTTGAGATCCACTTAACCCACGGTGTCTCGAACATTGGACATTGTGGGGCGAAAGTGTGCTTTGACTTTAGGTTACTAATGCGGGACATAGCTTAACCTAAAAAAAGGAAGAAGAAAAAGAAACATTCTACCTGTCACTGGAAATTCAGAAATTATAAAAATAAGTAAATAAATCAGTCAGCTTCCCTCTGTATCCAGCATACAGCAGCCCTGCAACCCGGCAGAGTTAACCTAGTGGTAAGACCCTCCTTTCCACATTTTCTGCCGAATTTATCGAGACGTTCTGTATTTAGTGGCGGAACTCAACTCCGGGCTTCTGCCTATCAAGGCAGAAAGCAGGCTCAGAATGAACAAATAAAAATATTAAGAAATAATTATTCATTCCGCGTGTGGAGATCGGACCCACAACCATTGCGTTACCGTCACACCCTTCTTCCCCTGCAGCACGCCGGCCTCGAATTTATAATTACCCAATTAAATTTCCGTCCACTATATGTTATTGTATTATAATTGGCACTTCTTTTTAACCCTAACATCTATACTAAAAGCATTGTAAATCTCACCAAGAAGTCCTTAACAAAATAATGCAATACAGCAGCTTGAAAAGAAATGGAAGTACCATTTCTAAACTAAGCCAATCTGATATCTGTGTACAGATGTTCCACTCTATGTCGCATCGAGTTGAATATTGTACTGTACAAGTATATTATTATAATAAAACAATAAAACTCACATTTATCTTATGACCTCCTCCAATTTACTTCTTCACCAGTGGTACTATGTCTAGCCTCGATGCCGTCGGGAATAAGCCCCTCCAATACGATGTGTACCGCTTTTATACATTATTTATTTATTAACTACCCTCTTTATTTTTACAAGACCTCACACTGGTCGATTTTATAACATTATTTATTTATCAAAAACCCTCTTTTTTTCAAAACCTAACACTCGACCATCCTGACTTCGTGCATGTCCTCATGCACGTAGTTAAACCTAACACTCGGCATGGAGGCTAGATTTACAATAATTATTTATAA
>JAATLQ010020431.1:0-12413 GCA_013421005.1 Heliconius erato x Heliconius himera | reverse complement strand
GCGTGGCGCGCGGCGGCCGACATGGCGGCGCGGCGCTCGGGCGCGGGCGTGGGCGTGGCGGGCGGCGCGCTGTACGCGCTGGGCGGCCACGACGGGCCCGCCGTGCGCCGCTCCGTGGAGCGCTACCGGCCCGCCGAGGGCTGGGCGCCGGCGCCGCCCATGGCGCACGCGCGCCGCAACGCGGGCGTGGCGGCGCACCACGGGCGCCTCTACGTGGTGGGCGGCGACGACGGCGCCGCCAACCTGGCGACAGTGGAGGTGTTCGACCCCGCCGCGGACCAGTGGACGGTGCTGAGCGCCGCCATGTCGCTGGGGCGCTCGTACGCGGGCGTGGCCGTGGTGGAGCGCGCCTGACACGAGGCCGCGCCCGTCTCGCAGGCCTCGCGCGCCTCGCCGGCCTCGCCCGCCTCGTACGTCAACGTGCACGTGTACGCGAGTGCGGAGGGCGCGGAGGCGCGCTGGCGGCCACGGGCGCACCCGGTACTTGCTTTAGAAATGTAGTAAACTAATATTTGTATATAAATTTATTTTGCCAAATATTAATCAAGTAAGATACGACAACATATTTATCATATGAAAAAGTAAAAAACTTTTAATTACAATAACTAAGTATATTTGTCACACACACTGGCTTTTAAAAAAAAATCACAGTGTGTGTGAGTACCCCCCATACACCAGGGTAGGCAAAGAAACTTAGAATTAAAGATATGGAGATATATAAAATTTTTATTTTATTAATGTTGAAAATTTATGAATTCAGGTGGAGGAGAATGTCTACGAGAGTGTGAATGTGGCGGGCGCGGGTGGCCTAAGCGGCGCGGGTGGCCTGGGCGGCGCCGGTGGCCTCGGCGGCGCGGGCGGTCTCGGCGGCGCGGGCGGCCTGGGCGGTCTGGGGCCGCTGGGCGTGGGGCGAGGCAGCGCGTACTGGTGGTGGCGCGTGGCGCCGCCCTGCCGCCGCCACCGCCGCGCCTCGCAGACGCTGGAGTTCAACTCGCGGTTGCTGGGCGCGGGCGCGGCGGGCGGGGGCGGCGCGGGCGCGGCGGGCGGCACGGTGCCGCGGCGCGTGTGCGGCGTGCGCGTGGAAGTGGCGCGCGCGCGCCTCTCGGCCTCGTGCAGCACCATCGACGCGCCGCCGCCCTGCGCGGCTGCCGTGCTGCTGGTGCAGCGCTGGCGCGCGCCCGCCTCGCGCTCCTACCACCTGCTGCCCGAGAGCCACCGCGCGCCCTACCGCCCGCCCATCCGCGCCTGCCACTGCGAAGCGGAGGCGGAGGCGGACGAGGCTGAGGAGGACGAGGCGGCGGAGGCGGACGAGGCGGCCGCGGGGGACGACGCCGACTCCGACTCTGAGCCGCTGCGCCCCGACTGAGCCGCTCACGCGAATCTCAATGTAGCGTAGTTAGTATTAGGACTGTCCTCGCTCTCTTGTAAGCATTCCAGGCGACTAGGCCAGTGCGCGAGTGCAGGTGCAGGTGCTGGAGTCAGTGCTGTGACGTCGACGCGACGATTTGTATATTTTGTAGCTAGTTAAATGAAAACGTGGCTGAATGTATGAGCGGATATCTGTATGTATAGCGAGTGCGCGTGTGGTGCGCGTGTAGTGCGCGTGTGGTGTGCGTGTAGTGCGCGTGTGGTGCGCGTGTAGTGCGCGTGTGGTGCGCGTGTAGTGCGCGTGTGGTGCGCGTGTAGTGCGCGTGTAGAGCGCGCGGTGTACCACGTGACCGACTCTTTATATATTATTTTGTTGCTAGTTGTTTATACACATAGATAAGATAGCGTTTCCAAGAACAATAATACTCTCAATATGATTGTCTTAATATCTATATTGTACCTAATGAAAAAAAAAATAAATCGAATTTTAAATTTATCGCATTTTAATTTTTTATTTTCTTGCGAAATATTATTAACAAGCTCCATCATATTTTCTTAAAACTTTTTTTCAGCTGATGGTATACAATTTTCCAGTGGCGTAGCTAGGGTATTTGCTGCCTGGTGCGGCTTAGGACTTGATGCCCTTTAAAATGGTCAAAATAATTTCAGATTTCAAAACACAGTAGAGTAGATATATATTTTTTTATTGCTTCAAAACTATAACAACTATATATAAGTTATAATGGTGTGTCAAGTGGCGACGAATGCGGCGTTGGAGACCGCCACCCAACACGCCATGTCCGGAACGACGGGAGATGGAGGACGGAGCTACAAATAGCTACGTGGAATGTAAGAGGAGGGATGAAACAAAAGATGAATGAATTATTAGATGTGATAGATGATAGAGATTTGGATGTCGTCTGCGTGACTAAGACCTAGCGGAAGGACAATAACACTACTGATTTACCAGGTACTCGAGTCGCTTTCTGGGCCGGCGTACCAGAAAGCCAGCGGGGCTGTTAAGATGTAGGTGTGTTATTGTCCTCTCGATTGGTTAGTGC
Source organism: Heliconius erato x Heliconius himera (assembly GCA_013421005.1). Lineage (NCBI taxonomy): Eukaryota > Metazoa > Arthropoda > Insecta > Lepidoptera > Nymphalidae > Heliconius > Heliconius erato x Heliconius himera. The sequence goes on along the minus strand of JAATLQ010020431.1, from coordinate 9,984 downwards.
AACAGTTGAATACAAGGCGATCCACCCGGGACTGCTTTGGATTCGCTTTAAGCTGGGGATAACAAGAGTATTTTTGTTAGTGGCGTATGCGCCAGTATCGTCAGCTCCATTAGGCGAACTCGAGGAGTTGAGTTTTGGGAGAGTGTCAGGGTGCGTTAGAGGGAATGAAAAATTAATAATATGTGGCGATTTGAACGGATGAATCGGAACTGCGCGAAGCGGTTACAAGGGAGTGCTAGGTCAGTATGGTGACAAGAGAATAAAGGAGGCTGGAAAGCTTATATTGGAAATTTGCAAGAAAAGGAATTTGTTTGTGGCAAACACGACGTTTGAACACAAATAAATTCACTTGTATACATTTGAGCGAGCAGAAGGGAAAAGTATGATTGATTTATTCTTAGTGGATCAGCGTATTCAAAGCCAAATTATAGACACGCGAGTGTTTAGTGGTTCTGAGCTGGGAACAGACCATTATCTAGTCGTTGCTAGAATAAGGGGTCTGTTTGCAGGTTGGCGCAACTACACAAGGTGTCCACACTTGGAGTCGAATTATCGCATAAGAAACTGGAAGCTTCAAGATCCACCGATTAGAGAGGAATATCAAGAAAGAGTTTCCAAGAAGCTAGACAGCAGCGAATCTGGAAATGAAAGTATTGGAGTATGCTGGTAGAACTTTAGGGATTGCATGAAAGAAGCAGCAATAGAGGTATGTGGTAAAGGAAAAGAAGGAAGGCTTTACCAAAAACCGCGACGAATTGTGGGATGATGAAGTGGAAACCATAGAAAGAAAAAAAGAAAGCATGGCAGGATTATAAAGCGTCAGGTAAGGATAAAAGTATGAGAGAAATTAAAAAGAAACAGTATAAGCTACAAAAGCACCAAACGAAAGTACTGATGAACATGAAGCGTGAAAAGGCAGAGAATGAAAGAGACGAAATATTAACGAACAACTTCAGAGAAAACACGAAGCTTTTCTGACGAGAAGTTAGTGTTTCTCGAGGTTGCTCACGAGGTTGCTTTCGAAGGACGGTGAAATTTTAACGGAAGAACCACACATTTTGCAGCGATGGCCGGAATTTTACAAGGAGATGTATGAATGTGATGGAGTCCTCAGTCTCAAGTAACAGCGAAATGTTAAGTCTTGATGTAGCTGATGGCGAAATCAGTATAAAAGAAGTTGAGAATGCAATACGAAGTCTGAAATGTGGTAAGGCAGCGAGAGCACATGGAGTTATTGCCGAGATGATCGAATATGGTGGGCCACGCATCTTGGACTTGTTCTGGTTTTTGTGCAATGTATGCTGGAAATCAGGGGAGATCCCAGATGATTGGCGAGGTGCGATCATCGTGCCTTTGTATATAGGCAAAGGTTCATAGAAAGACTGCGCAAACTATAGGGCTATCAGTTTGATTAGCTTGGGTAGTAAAGTTTATGCTAAAATATTACCGAGAAGAAAGCAAGAGAGATCTGAAAGGCTATTGTAAGAGGCCCAAGGAGGCTTTAGACCTGCAAGAGGGTGTATGGATCAGATCTTTTCCCTCCGCATGATCACGGAAAAAATTTTGGCCGTTAACCAAAAAGTTTTCTGTGCTTTTGTGGACTTGGAAAAGGCGTTTGACAGAGTTGTAAGAGCGAAATTATGGGAGATACTACCCCGGTACAATGTGAGCGGACTCTTGCTGCAGGCCGTAAAATCTCTTTACAGAGATCACTCAGCTTGCGTGCTAGTAGGAGCTGGCGTATCGCCCTGGTTTGACATCCGATCGGGTGTTAAATAAGGTTGTGCCATATCAGCTTGGTTCCGGAGGGCGGCACACGATCGCCGCCTTCCGCCCTAATGAGCCAGAGGGCGGTCAGCTTGGGGAAGCTGGCCGCCTACTAACCTGGCCCCAGTAGTCGCGCGCAGGTTGCTCCCGCGCGCTACTCCGAGCAGGCCGTCGAGGGTGACCACACACACTTGACTCCGCGACGTGTCTTGCAGGCTCCCGCCGCCGCGCTTCGCGGAAGTCTATTATCCCCGCCAGTGGCGGTCGAGGAGGAGCACCGTGAGGTTTTAGTGGTTATTCGGACGGCTTACATCTGCCAGCCCGCGAGTCCCACATAACCCACTCGAGTCCCGGGCCGGTATCCGTAACAGAATTTCCTCACGAAAAAAAAAATGTTAGCTTGGTTGTTCAATTTGTATTTGGATAGTTGTCTCCATGGAGTGAAACAAAGTGATATGGTAGTAAAGGTTGGCCTGAAGTGAAAGGTGACCTGAATGTGAATTGCCTGCTGTACGCAGATGATGCAGTGCTTATTGCATCATCAGAATGCGAGTTGCAGGCATTGGTCACCACTCTGAAAAAAGGGTGTGAAAATAATGGTCTAAGCCTCCATGCGAATAAGACAAAAGTTCTGAAATTCATCTGAAGGTCATTTTTGAAAGAGATGAAGAAAGGACGCAAAATCAGTGTAAATGGTAAGATATTAGAATAAGTGAATGTAGTGGTATATTTGGGAATGTGAAAAGGCGTATTGCAGCCGGTAACAAGGTTAACGGAGCCTTAGCTGCATTGATAAGACGGCGAAACGTCAGCAAAGCTGCGCGTTTGGCCGTACACAATGCAGTGTTGGTGCCGACGCTGTTAAACGACAGCAAAATGTGGATATTACAGAAGAAGAATGAAAGAAAGATGAATGCCGTGGAGATGCGATCTCTTCGTAGGATATGCGGGGTCAGCTTAGCTGATTGAATCCGCAATGAAGAGATACACAGAATGGCAGGTACTAGCGAGGATGTCACGGTGAGAATGAAGAAGAACTCGCTCAGCTGATTTGGGCACGTCGAACGAATGAGTGATGAAATAATGGCAAAAAAGATTTATGATGAAAAAGTGAATGGTAAGAGAGATAGGGTGAGACATCGGTTGACCTTCGAAAACACAGTATCAAAGATACTGGAGGAAGGTTACTTAAAAAGCATGTGGACCCCCCGGAGGGCATGTATGAAGAGGTTGATAACAGTGGACAAGGCGAAAGAGGTATGTAGAGACCGTAGCGTTTGGCGCTTCGTTCTCTCTGACTACCCCGCTAGGGATAAAGCGTGAAGCTAAGTTAAGTTATAAGTTATAACATTAGATTTTGGTAAAAAATATTGCAAAAATTTAAAACGAACATTACGCGCTTTTTGACTAGCAAAGTCATTAATCATATTTTCAAAATCAATAGTATCGACTAGTTCATGTTCAATTGACATGATAGCGAGATTATATTTTTCATTTTCATTCTCTTATTTCTCTTGTACATTCCTTGATTCTTAATTGAAAAAAAATTATAAGAATTGATCGTAGACTTTGATGCCCTTTTCCATTTGTTGCCCGGTGCGACTGCACCGCTCGCACCCCCCCAGCTACGCCACTGCAATTTTCACAAATTTTTAACGTTATCAATATACATACAGCATAAACATCAAGTTATTATTTTATGAAAGCAACGTTAAGAAGCAGCTGTTCCTACTCGCGACACCAAGGATTACTTTTACAAAAAGTGGTCTAAAATTAAACACGACGTGTCGCCGAAATATATTTAACATTTCAATTGAATATACAAATAGATTTAATTTGCTCAATAAACAAATATTTTTTGTTGTTAAATTAATCCTCATTATATTTAAAGACTCAAGTTACTATTTGACGTGTTTATTTTGAATCTGCCGTACGTCCTATTAATGTATGACTGAGCGGGCAATACTGGCGTCGCCTGTCACCTGTCAGTTGTCACCGTGAGTGCGCGCGCCGCGGTGGTGTTTGTTGTTTACGTCCAGTGCGCGGGAGTGCGGCGGCGGCGCTCGCAGTGCTGACTTGAAAGTATTTGCGCGTGCATTATTTACTGTGCTGCTAGTGACTTTGTGCATCAGTTTCTATCCACTGAACCGCAGTTCAATTGGTGCCTCGCCGAGTACGTCTCACGTATTGTTTTAAAATTAAAATAAGTGGTTAACTCAGTATTACGTTACGTTTGATAGATTCGCGTATACTTGCACGGTGTGCCGTGTGATGCCGTTAACAGCCGACTCAGATGTGGTGATAAATGATAAATATCTTCAGTTCACGATCAAATCGCAAAATTACTTTTTTTAGCTTCAGGCTGCATCCCCCACATACAGCAAGGTAGGCAGATGGAACCTGGAAACATTGTGTTAAGATACTCCGTTCCCCACTTTTCGCCGCACAGTTTTCGAGACATTTACGTGTTGAGTGGCAAAAATCTACGCCGCGCTTTGCCTCTATACCAGAGCTAGAAAATTAGACTATTAAATATTTCATTCTCTTGAGTAGAAATCGAATCCACGACCGTCGCATTAACAAATCGGTGGTGGCACTGCGCCACAACGGCAAATCACTTATAAATAACATAAGTGCGAGTCGGACTTATGCACTTAGAGTTCTATACAATTAACTATGAAAACAAAAAATCACGGTTGTTGTACAGGAGCCTCCTGAAGTTTATTTTATCCTCTTTTTACAGCGACAACAGAAATACAACCTTCTAAAAAGATAGATAAGGCGGAAAGATAGACAGCGGAGTCTTAATAATAGGATCCCGTGTTACCTTTTGAGTACCTTGATAATAATCTTACCTGTGTATGTATATGCCTTGGATTTGATAATATAACATTAGTATAATAACTTAAAAGTCGGACTTCGCTATCGAAGCGTCTCCTAAGGAATTTGTATAATGTCATTAAAGAAACAACGCAAAAAATTCCAAGCAAAACAGTAAATTCCAAGCAAAATGAAGATCGTGTTACGATTCATTAGCATTTTTTAGTAAATGTCTAGTGTACCCTATTAAAATTATTTGTAGCCGTGATGTGATGGTCGCCGAGCCACCATGAGGAAGTTCATGCGCACGCGCGCGCCCGAGGACGCGCCCGCACCCGCCATGCACAAAACCAACGGCGTCTCCAGTGAGTACTGACCGATACGTACTAACGTCTCATTCTTATCCACCTTCTTTATTAGACAGACACACTTCTCACTTAATAAAGTTAATCTTGCTCGCTTGCTTGAAATCCACACGCTATAGCTTATTAAGCTCCACACAATTCGATACATTTATGAATTTATAATATAAACATTTCGCCGCTTGTGATTAGTATCCACAGCTATCTGCGACAAACTAAGCGGCGAGGCTATACTCTCTGCAGTGCGCGAGGTCGAGCTACGTCATTTGTATTTACACGTTACATAATTCATTTTTTTTTGAAGTCACATTTTATATTAAATTATAATAATGCATATAATGAGGCCAGTCGTGGCGAAGGGGCACACGCGTGTAACTGTAAATGCGACAGGTTATGGGTTCGATTCCCACCGAATTCCCGTGAAAATGAAATATTTAATATTTTCAATTCTTCGCTATGGTGTCGAGGCAAAGTGCGGCGTTGAATTCTGCTCACAACACACTACTCAACACACAATGCCTCCTGAATTCGGCGGAAAATGAGGATCGGAGTTTCTTAATATCAGGCACCCGCTGCCTACCCTGCTACGTGCGGTATACACCAGAGCAAGCTACTATAGTACAGACTACCACCGACTAAAACGCGGGTTGCGGACGAGGACTCCGGTGGGGTCGCCCGGATGAAAGCGGTATTATACTCGAAACACCCCAAATCGCGTTGGTAACTAGGTAATTTAAATAAAGTCTGAAGTATGATCTGGACTCTGGCTACAGTCTGTTGTTGTTCGTGCGTGTTGTATGTTCGTGGAGTGGCGGCCGTCACGGACCGGCGGCTCCTCGGCGGACGGTGAAAGTGCCCGAAATTTGCTATGCATTTCACACTCGACGCGCCGCCGGGCCCCGCAGCCCGCAGCCCGCAGCCCGCAGCCCGCCGCCGGGCGGTGGGACTTCGAGCTAAATGTTCGCTGATTGTGTTATTTGAAGTTTTGAACTAAATTATAAACAAGGCTTCTTCGTTTTTATCACAATTTTGTGATTATTTCGCCGTCTATGGTAGAATGTTGTGTTTTATAGGATTCCGTACCTCAACATTGTTAAAATTCACTTTGTTATCCGTCTGTGATCATTTATCTCGAGATCGCGTGGAGGTATCAAGCTGAAATTAATATCGAATGTTCAAGGATATGGTTCCTTGAAACACGGATAAAAACCAGCTTGTAAATCAACGCAATCAAGTGATACGTACATTTATGAATCGTTGTTGCTTTATAAGGATTCCGTACCTCAAAATGAAGAAATGGAACCTAAAAATTTATAATAAGTTGAAAGTTGAGTTTGAGGTCTTTTAGTGAAAAATCAAGCTTCTAAGTCAGTGATTCTCAACCACTGTGCCGCGGCACTTTTGTGTGCCGCCAAATTTTGCAAATATATAATAATGTTAATATAATTAAATTATATCATTTAAAAAGAAAACTATTTTTAACATGAATATATATTTAAATTCACAAAAAAATAAATTCGTATATTTAAAATTTTTGTCATAAACTATTTATGCAGTGTGTTGTAGTAAATAATTTCTCTTTGTGTGCCGCCAAATTTTGAAATCGTTAAATATGTGCCGCAACAAAGAAAAGGTTGAGAATCACTGTTCTAAGTCAACGCAATCACAAGATACGAACGTTTAATACATTGTTTTTACTGCACTTTGTATGACATGGTACTTCCCGTAGACGTACAATGTAATATATGAAATGTGGTCCGCGAACTTACAGTACAAATAAAGGAAATAAACCATAAGTGAAAATTTAAAAATATTTCATAGAAAAAAACCATTACAAATTTACATTCGTAGTTTAATTTAGTTTCAAATAAAATGAGTGCACATGCCCGCTAACTTAAGCTTGTTAACTTTTATAAATTGTACTTGTACTTGAATACTTTTCCTCAATATAATACCTAAATAATATATTTATAACATAAAATAATACTCGTACAAATTAGACACGAAGTATTAATGTAGGGCTAGTAACGGTGCGCGTCTCTCACTGTGCCGCGCCACACGCGCCACACGCGCTACACGCGCCTGAGGTGGCCCTCCTCCGTCCTCGGTACTTGAACAACGTCTGTTGTCACTTGTATAAATAAACTGTATTTGAAGTAGGTAGATAGGTAGTGTGGTACACAGTGCGACCGTGCGGCGGTCGCGGTACTGCGATCGCTTGTAATTAAGCATTGTTTTTAGGTTCAACATTTCTATTACTCTAAATAAAGTACTTTTCTTAAATGAAGTCGGCCACTGGCGCCACTACACGCTATCACGTCTACAATTCTGTATTTGCGATTTTACTTAATTATAACGTTGGTTCACGGACGGCGTAACGACTAACGGCACCTCCACACATGCACACACACACACACATGGTATTCGTTACAATGTATAATATACGACGCGTGCACACATCCACGTGCTGCATGATGAACGATCTCGACGTTGCAGCTCTTGCACAGTTCAGGCGAGGCTCGTAGCAACTGATTTGCTGAAGGCCGCCATACGACCAGACATAGAGTGTGGAGTGAGGACGGCTGACGTTACCGCGTCCATTGTGTTCGGTTCATCTCTGTTGATATCACTTCGACGCAAATGAATTAGACGCACTTATATTGTATAATTAATATATGTCAATGCTTGTATGATTATGATTTACATATAAGATCAATAATCAGAGGTATTTGTGTTGTTGCAGACGGCGTCGGCTCGTGTCTGCTGTACGAGGAGCGCTCCACTCTGAGCAGGTAAGCCTGCACCTGTTGTTTGGCAGATATTTAAGAATTCGTGATTTTATAGAAAAAACCGGATTCTTGAAGAAAATTGGACAATACATCTTAACTGTAGGGTCTGCGCTCGTGACGTTTCGCCTCAATATAGCTCAATAGTAGTCCATTTGAATCGCATAGTATTTATAATTCATAGCTTTATAAAACATTAAAAAAACATTGAAATAACAACGAATCAGAAAGTAAAATTTTAACAATAACTAATTTTAAAAACTGCTGGTACTCATGCAGAATATTTTCTGAAAATTTCATAAAGCTAGCTCAACGATAGCACGTTAACAATGTAGTTCCGTCAAGAGACATTCTTGAAATTTCTTAAGTTTATTAAATTCAAAAAAAAATTGAATTAAAATTAAATTTTAATTATTTCCTCACAGAAGGCAACTCGTAGAGAATGGTCCCCAGGTAGTAAATCCTGCACTTTTCTTACATGGTAAGGGCACATACCTTCCGCTCGTAATATTCTATGTACAGTCATGTGCGACATACCTCATGCTCATGTGAAATAGGCAATTCCTCTTGTACATTCTGACGGTTCTCGTTGCACTGCTTCCAAAACTCTTTCCGCTCGACCTGTATCGATCATAGGTGTACCTTCTCTCCGAATAGTACCGGGTATGCGCCCTTCCATGTAAGCGTTTTGGACACGTAGAAACACACGGTAGTCTGGGTAGACTTCGGGTTGAGGACCACCTCTTCTTATCAATTGTTCTCGATACATCCTAGCAGCCGCTCGGGTTTTTTCTCGCGTTACGCCATAGCAGTAATACATTTCTGCATAATCACGCGGGGAGTTCGACATATTCACAAAGTCTTCAATACAAGTCTGTTAAGAAAGCAAAAGTTGTATGGTTGAGTAGATAAATGAAATAGATAAAGGAAGTGCGAATGAACACAGAAAGCAGACGACAACAACTAAGCAGTTATGAATAGATTACAGAATTAAATACATGTCTATAAGAAAACAACACACTACTCCCCTGAATTCTAGTTCTTCAGTTTAAAAATTATTCGAATATTTTTTTTATTGCAATGTCAGTATCTACGTCGCGTAATCTATTCAGTTAGGATGGCAAAAACTGTAATGATGAAGTCATTAAAGTCAATAAAGCTTTACGAACAATTAATTTGGACAGGATACATTGTGGAGGACGGAGCTACAAATAGCTACGTGGAATGTAAGAGGAGGGATGGAAGAAAAGATGAATGAATTATTAGATGTGATGGATGATAGAGATTTGGATGTCGTTTGTGTGACAGAGACCAAGCGAAAGGGCAATGACACGACCGATTTGCCGGACAGTCGGGTCGCTTTCTGGGCCGGCGTACCAGAGAGCGGGCGGGGCTGTCAAGGTGTAGGTGTGTTATTGTCCTCTCGGTTGGTTAGTGCAGCGGTTGAATACAAGGCGATCAACCCGAGACTGCTTTGGATTCGCTTCAAGCTGGGGTTAACAAGAGTATTCTTGTTGGTGGCGTCTGCGCCAGTATCCTCAGCTCTATTAAGCGAACTCGAGGAGTTTTGGGAGAGTGTCAGGGATGTTCTAGGTAGCGTTAGAGGGAATGAAAAATTAATAATATGTGGCGATTTGAACGGATGGGTCGGAACTGCGCGAAGCGGTTACGAGGGAGTGTTAGGTCAGTATGGTGACAAGAGAATAAATGAGGCTGGCTTATATTGGAAATTTGCAAGGAAAGGAATTTGTTTGTGGCAAACACTATGTTTGACCACAAACAAATTCACATGTATACATGGAAGCGAACAGAAGGGAAAAATATGATTGATTTATTCCTAGTGGATCAGCGTATTCGAAGACAAGTCATGGACACACGAGTGTTTAGGGGTTCTGATCTGGGAACAGACCACTATCTAGTCGTTGCTAGAATAAGGGGTCTGTTCGCGGGTTGACGCAGCTACACGAGGTGTCCAGACTTGGAGTCGAATTACCGCATAAGAAGCTGGAGGCTTCAAGATCCACCGACTAGAAAGGAATATCAAGAAAGAGTTTCCAAAAAGCTAGACAGCAGTGAATCTGGAAATGGAAATATTGAAGTATGCTGGCAGAACCTTAGGGATTGTATGAAGGAAGCAGCGATAGAGGTATGTGGTAAAGGTAAAAGGGGCTTTAGCAAAAAGCGTGATGAATGGTGGGATGATGAAGTGCAAGATGCAGTAGAAAGAAAGAAGAAGGCATGGCAGGATT
>JAATLQ010020425.1:50111-62004 GCA_013421005.1 Heliconius erato x Heliconius himera | reverse complement strand
ATATGAAATTGTCTCGCTCTCAAGTCTGAGATTGATCTCGATTCTATGAATGTAAACGCAATATCAAGATCGATCTCAAACTTAAGAGCGGTTTATAAATACTGGCCAAAGTATTTGCATTTTATCAAGGATTAGCAAGCTGAAGTGGTAGTACATTTGCATATTCTATTGACACGTTGGAAATATTCTTGATTTAATACTGTTAAAATTTGAGTGTGAGTTATTCCTTTAGACCAGGGGTTCCCAACCTTTTCTTGATCAAGGACCACTTTTATATCATTCTTGGTAGCAGGGACCACTATACATGTAGGTATAATAAAAATTAACTGTGATAATCAAACAGAAACTTCGCCTCACCATAAAATTAAAATCGTTCGCGGACCATATTTAGGCTTCTGCGGACCACTGGTGGTCTGCGGACCACTGGTTGGGAACCACTGCTTTAGACTGTTGGATTCCTAAATATTAATATATTTTATAATACAAAGTGTGACTGTAAACGTGACTGGTTGTGGGTTCGATCCCCACTCGACAAAAGGAAATATTTATTTACATTTATATTTCCATATCTTCGCTCTGGAGTCCAGGTAAAGCGCGGCGTTGAGTTACACCACTCAGCACGCAATGCTTCCAGAATGCAGCGGAAAGTGAGGAACAGAGTGGCTTACCATGTTTTTGTAAAAATAACTGTATGATGTCTTTACAAAAAGATGCAGTTATCTATATCTACTTATAATAAAATCGTAAGAGGGTCGGAGTTTTCAATTTGTATATTGCCAAAAGCACCGACATTTCACAATTTAGGATCGGGATCGGAGATTACGCGGGAAAACTGGGCTTGCCGTGCACGCGTACTTACCGTTTCCCTAAATACCGTATAGTAGCTTAATATACCGTCAGTAATTTATAGCTAAACAAGATCAAATAATTTCCCAAAAGCCTTAATGAGGCTCGATTAAAAGGAATTAGCAGGGCACAAAGTGTGACGTCACCAGACCGGTTCATAAATTTATATTTCCATTTTCTTCGCTCTGGTGTCGAACTAAAGCTCGGCGTTGAGTTCCGCCACTCAACACGCAATGCTTCCAGAATTCACTGGAAAGTGGGGAACAGAATATCTTAATACTAGGTTCCCTCTGCCTATCCTGCTGTATGCGGGATACAGCGCAAAGCTTATTTATATTTCTTAAGCAATATTTTTATTTCTTCGCTTTGGTAACAAGGCACAGCGTGGCGTTGAGTTCCACCACTCAATACGCAATGGCTCGAAAATTGCGCGGAAAGTGGAGAAAGCAGTGTCTTAGCACTAGATTGGGGGAACGGGACATTAGATATAGGGTTAAGCTGAAAAGGTATCTTAAGTTACTGCTTTCCTATATCTACAATTCTAAACATAAAAATAAAATTAAAGATTTTTATATATCAATATGTTTTTTCAAGTCTATATAGTTTTTTACACGATATCAAAACAAAATTAAACAATTTTAACATTTTTGTCTGTCTGTCTTTCTGTTTATCCTTTTATAAAAGTTATATCAATTTAAAGTATGCTAACTTTTTAGTTATCAATGTTTTGTTGTTATTGTTCTTTGATATTGTTAGTAAATTATTATTTGTATAACGTTAAAAAAACTCGAGATTGTATGATTATAAAAATACCGAAATTTAGGGTTCTCAAATGTTAATTGACACCCCCTCACACAACCACTTTATTTTTTAATCAAATTAACTTTGACAACGCTTAAATTACGATTTATTTAATACATAACCAAAATAAAATAATTAATGAATTTTTAGTGTTCTGTATCTGAAATGAAAAAACGGAACCCTTATAGGATCACTTTATTGTCCGTCTGTTGCGGTTGAGGTATCAATCTGAAATTACTATCAGATATTCAGGTTTACAGTACTTTGGAGCACAGAAATTAAGCTTCTATTAAAATATATGTGCAATTATGTATAGTTTTTGTTTTATTTTGTACTAACGGCCCGCCCACGGCTTCGCCCGCTTAAAATACATGATTATTATATCTTAATATCTGTAATATTCTAATATGATTTTTTTACGACATTGCCGTAATTTCTATAAGAATTTTTGATTGTTCCGAACTAAAAAATACAACCAATGTTGATATTTGATTTTCATAACATATACATAAAGCTAAGTATATATATATATATATATATATATATATATATATATATATATATATATATATATATATTTTGTAACATTACGTTCTTTTTACCTATGTTATGTTTTTTAAAGCTCTGTTAAATGTGCTGATGTCACTTAATGTTAAATTATTGATTTAGATAAGAATTCATAATATTCTTTGTAAAATAACTGTAATTATTGCATATTAACTCCTGTACAGTTTTTAAATTAGTTACACATATTAATAGCCAAATGTACAATTGGTAAATATGTAGTTATTACAGAGTACACGTAGAAAGGATGTTTTTAGGCATTTTTATATAGATTTATTTTAAACGAACGAACGAACCAAAAAATCTATGTATGATATCTCTTTGAATATCAAATCGTTCTTTATCTCTGTGTTGAATTAATTACGATCTAAGCTTAACTGATTTATGAAGGTTATGAAGGTTATCTCCAGTTTCCTAAAAATTCAATTTTGTTTACTTTATTGTATAAAATATTGTATAATAGTGCTCCAAAAATATATATTTTTATCAACAGTCATGTAACCAAGACGTTTCGAATGTCATTCTTTAGCCAGGAATCTTACCGGCGCGATTGCTATATAACATTCGCAGGCAAACTAATGCCTTGAGTTCATTCAAATGACGATAACTTTTTTTTAATGAACTGATTTTGAACCAAACTTTAGTAGTTAAGTTGAGTTAAAACAAAGCAATTGGTGAAACTTTTAAGTAAATCGGCTCAGTACTTTCAGAGAAAAATGTGGACATACATATCGACAGACAGACAGACAAGAAATTAAAAAAATATATTTTTGCTTTCTATTATTCTTTTTAAGTGTCCCTCTATCCATCATCAGTCAAAATTACTAAATGTTCAGACAAAATATTTTACTGTCTTATTATATATAGAGATAGAGGTGAAATTCACCGCGCAATCAAATCCTATAGTGTACTTCCCGTTAAGCTACAGTTATGAAATTTAGGACGAAGTAAGATCTTACAATACAAATAAAGGAAAATCCGAAAAGTAAAAATTTATAGATATTTCATACAATATAAGAGCATATGCCCGCAAAATTAAGTTTGTTAACTTTATTCGCCGCATAATCAGAACCTATAAGGTATTTCCCAATCGTATATTTCAAGCTGGCGTAGCCGCATGGGTGCCGCTAGTATTTAATTATTTCTTCATATCGTGCTCTGATTTGGCAAAAAGTTTTTATCGTCTACGTACATTAGATGGGTAATAACTACATGATGTGTAAGCTAAGCCAGCCAGCATAAGAATTATTGACAATATTAGATAAAGGATTTTACGAGAAACAAACATAAAGAACTCAAGGAATCTTCCTGAAACGCCATTTGTCAAGAATTAAGCACACAGACACAAACTTATCAAAGCGCTAACGCCGCACATGCCTCATTCACGAAATTGAGTCGTAGGTAATGACTGCGATGTTGAATTGCGTAAAATAGATCGAGAGTATATCCCTTTCTCTTTCTAGTATGTTTTTTGAGAATAAAAAGCTGCAGATTGGCAATGCTTAGTAGTATTTTTGTAGTAGTCGGTGTTTATATTATTGGTATCAACTCGTAACTGTGTCACACGAAATATAGTATGGATAAACATCGTAAAAAAAATCGAAATTTTAAAAAATCCTACGTGTAAACTATTGAGATATTTTGATGAAGTAGCGCAGATGCTTTCACTCTATATAATATATATCGTTGTAATCTGCATATATTAGCCCTAAGTTTCCTAATATCTTTTTCTATTCTAATTTGCCTAGTTGGTTTTCCACTATATCTCATTGTATTATTAATATCACTGTTTTCATTTTGCGTTTTGATTTTGTATCTAAGTTACGAGAAATAATAATTGCACTATAATATACTAGCGTATGTAATTCAGTTATCGTTAAGTCTATGAAGCAATAGTAAGTCAATATTCGTAGCAAAATTGTCGCATTCTGTACTTTTATATTTATAAATCGATTAAAATAAAACAAACACCAAATGTTAAAGGGCTTGCCAAAATACAATAGTGAAAACTGCATTTAAATAGGTTAAGCCGTTTTTGGTATTAGCGAGAAAAAATACACAGACAAACAAACAATAATTTTTTACACTGATAAAGGCCCCTAATATTTTTTTTTCAAATATTTTCCATGTAGAGACAGCGATGAGTTACAGTCCTATTATATATACAGATATAATATTAGATAATGTCTTTAAAAATTATATTAATCACTTTCACGCTGTATCCCGCACATGGCAGGGTGGGCAAAGGAAACCTAGTGTTAAAACACTCCGTCCCCACATTCTGCTGAATTTTGAAGGCATTGCGTGCTAAGTGTTAGAACTCGTAAAATTATATTATTATTAGAAAAGGAAAGTAATGCAGTTTAGAAAATTATTAATTATATAAAACCGCGAGCAGGTCGCTAGTAACTAATAGCCCGTTTATACGTCTGTGAAGGTTTGCCGAGCTTCCAACAACACTGTAAAGTACTTCCCTCTATCGCTGCGTCATGGAATTTATAACTTTCAATTGTTATTTCATAGATGTCGATACTCAAAATGTAATATTTACTTACAAAGTTATAATATAGATGGCAGTTTTTTACTTATATTTTGTAATCGTTGGGGTTGTACATCTTAAAACCTTTTAAGTTAACGTTGCCAGATTGTTACTTTTGTAATCTTTTATGTTAATTTTCGGTTTTGCCTCTAATGTTAACTCTATGTTAACTCAAAATATTACTTTCGCCTTACTTTTTAATGCTTGAAATGTAATCGTAAAAATAATTATTGAAAAATTAATAAATTTAAGTTTTTTCGCGTTTATACGCCGCCCGTGCTACAACTAAAAAGACACCAGTCTGACAGTCAAAGAACTCTAAAAAAACAATAGTAACATGTCATATTCTACATAAAAATCTTTTTTTACGAAAATATTACTTTTTTGGCTTTGGTGTTATATTTGACTATCTGCCACTGAAGACACTGTTTTAAGTATAAGTTACGATTTTGTAACAGAGGTAAATCAGTTGCTTCGTATAAAACCGTAATTTATTTATTTTCAAGTATGTATTTATATGTATGTTATATTTATTATGTATGTTGGCAATACTGAGTGGGAGTGGAGTAGTAGTAAGAGTTGGGTGTCTGATATGCATTTTCATATTAAATTATTTTTTATTTCTAGTTATGCTTAAGTAATATGTACAGTTGTAAATTATAGTATTGTAAACAAATTTCGAGAATTTATGAATCATCCTTAGGATTAAAAAGTAAACAGTTATATTTATAACCTATATTAGTCATCTATTGAAGATAAATGAAGAGGTGACAAACGTTGTCTGGAATTGCATTAGTATAATATATTAGAAATTTATATTAACAATGCTACAATTTAGTACCTACTTTATTGTTCTGTGATGACCATCAGTGGTGATAATATCAGCAATTTTATTTGGTGAGTTAAATCATGTAATTATTTTTCTCGCTGTTCTAAATTATTTCTATTTTCATAAATACGAACACGCCCACTGTTTCATCAGCTAGCATATTTTTTTTTTATAACAATTGCTCACCAAGCAAACATAATAAGCAGTACATTTTAATGTGTTTAATGTCATTTGCCAACTATCAACTTTCACTCTTACATAAATCAGCTTATATATTATATATGTAATGTATATTTTGTATTATTATCCAATAACTTCTATGTTTACTATTAATTTCTTTATATACCATATAGGTATTTTTGTTAATGAAGTAATTTAAAAATTATTTAAATATATTGAATTGCAAACTGATCACCAAAAGGAAAATATTTTACAAGCATCATTTGGTAATCATAATTACCAAATATAGTTTTTTTTATGTTAAATAACTTATATAAATAAGCTGTAAATTTATTATATTTGTTAAAACTTTAATATTGACTCAGTCACTCTTGCACAATTTTTAATTATTAATTAATACATACTCTTATATTGCACATGTAAAAGTCATCACACTTATTAGTCAAACTAAACTTGATAACCTAGTTCTGGTGTAGTAAGACGTTGTATGTTTGTAAATATGATGATTGTAAGTCTGATCTCCAGTTGAATGATTTTATTTAAATTATTTTCATTGTTGTCTCACTGTTGTTGACAAATTAGGGCACTCAACATCCAGTACCTCACAAATTGGAACTGGAAAAAAGAGTGTTGTTAACACATGGTTCACACATTGTAAACATTTATAGGCATTTAAATAACTGAATGTCATATTGACTTATCCATTTAAACAAGAAGGAGAAATAAAAAAATAATGAGCAAAAATTAATTATAATTAACACCTATTAAGAATAATAGTATTATCCAATGTTGACACCATTAAAACATTTAAATATTCAGTAAGATGGCACAGTTAGACTTTGATTTTGCTATGATTGCTGTATGCTTTACTGTATATGATAATTTTCATTTTGAGTGGTGTTACTCAACTTTGTCTTGTTACCAAAGTGAAGAAATTAAAATATTAAATAATCCATACAGTGGAAATCAAACCCAAAACTACATATTTACAGTAACACACTGCCACTGCACCACAATTGCCTCAATAATATTTTCATATCTATTATTAAGAACAAGTTAAATATGAAATGATATTACACAAAGTGTGTGTTATAGAAAGCAAAGAATGCTTTATTGAATATTCATTTAGTATCTGTACTGTGAAAAAGTTAGCATAAGTGAATAAATAGGAATGATGAAGTCACTATTGATACATAGCAGCATTGCCAGATTTTCTCTTGGTAAAAATAGGGATTTTTGTAAATTTTAAGTAAAAAAGCAGAATTCTTTCACCAAAAGTGGGACAAAATAAATAATTAAAAATTAAAATTAAAAAAGCTTCACGCTGTATCCCACATACAGCAGGGTAGGCAGAGGGAACCTAGTGTTAAGACACTCTGTTCCCCACGTTCTGCCGAATTCTGGAGGCATTGCGTGTTGAGTGGCAGATGCCGCGCTTTGCCTCAACACCAGAGCGAAGAAATGGAAATATAAATTTAAGTAAATATTTCATCTCGAGTGGGGATCGAGCCCACAATCAATCAGTTTTACAGTCACACTTTGTGCCACTGTGACACAACTGGCCTCAAAATAAATAATAAGGCTTTAATTTAATTTTTATCCATTTATTTGGGTTTTAAATTTAACTAAAAATCTTTTTTTGGTGATAGATATCAATATAAAATGTTTTTGATGGAAAAAGATGAAACTTAAACAATATTGTTTTGGTTTACAATATGTAAAGCAGTAAATTTTTCAGGATAATTGTATGTAACCTACAAATAAACTTATTTGTATTTCTATGAAATTATTAGTCACTAATTAAAATCTTAAAGTAATAATAAAACTTTTCACACAGTGTGTGGAATAATCTGTGTAGGTGTAAAGCAGAACTATGCCTGTCCTGTTCGGGACAATTAATTTTTGAGCTAGTAATAGGGACATCGGGCAATGCTGATACATAGCTACATTTAAAGATAAAGTACACCTAAAATTAGTTGTATGATATTGACTGATACCATTTTAGTGCATTGGAAATTAAACTTGATGGTAATAAGTTCAAACCCATCTAGAGAGAAAGCATAATTTTCATTTCCCTAAAATAATCTAGAAATTATATTTATGTAAATGTTTATTCTGTGTTGTTTCAGATATTCTATCCAGTTTTACTAAGATAACAGCTGTTGTTACTGTGATACTAAATCAATTGGTGAGTAATCTAATTAACATTATCTTGTATTATTCATGTTATAATAGATTATTTACAATTTGACTTTTTATCAATATGATATTGAATTTGATGTATACATTGATAGAATGATTCATTACCTTATAGTTTGATTATTTCTTGTTATAGCTATCATAGAAGTGCTATAACGTTCATATAAATATTTAAAAATGTAATAAACTTTATATCCTTTAAACTTTAAGTAGACTTACATTAAGGTCTTCGTTTATAGTACTACTTATTAAACTATTTAAATTTGTTGAAGAATTTGTGGTACATAATGACTTTTTTTGCGTTATAATTATTTTTACACATTTTTAAAAAGTACTATCATAATGGTTGAGTGGAATGGTTTACTTTTGCTGTTTATTTTTATTATTATACTTGTTTTTTTTTTCTTATTTTTGAATGCTTCATTTAATAACAGTTCAATTGACAAATTGCTTCTTTTTATAGACCTTTGTATACATTGAATAAAACATTTTTCAAAATAATTGCGATGTATGGACAAAGTATATATGTTATAAGATGACATCGGATGATATGCACTAACAAAATTACAAAATATGCACAAAAAAGGACGAAACATGCACAAAATATACACAATTAAAAAACATTTTTTATTAAAATTTACGTTTATTTTCACATCATATTTTAAAACACTGTCGTATTATTAGAATGACATATTATCATAAAATAAATTAAACGATAAATTATAAGAATAATATTTATATATTATAATTCGAGAGCAGTCATGGCGCAACGGCTCAAAACGCGGCTGGTTGTAGCTACTCTGTTGAGTATCGCGATGCCTTCAGAAGTCGGCGGAAAGTGGGGAACGGAGTTTCTTAATACTAGATTCCCTCTGCCTACCCTGCTGTGCGTGGAACAGATCTTGACATTACAGGAAGCTGATTCTTGTGACAAGAAAATCAATCCAATGACTTAAGATCAGGACTAGATTACGACAAGTTTTCAGCTCGTGTTTTAATGAAGTCTTTTAAGATTAGGTGGATCGAGCTTTATGACCCGGCGCCGAGTCTTGCTTTAAGGACCATTCTTGGTTATTGATAATGGTGTTGTTAAGGGGTTTAACTACCGTCTCAAGAATGGTATCTTCACACACTAGTGCTGATGTTTCGATACCTTTTCAAAAAAATATGGCTTAGTCACTGCTTAATAGCTAACATCCCACCGAATCATCACTGAAGTTGTATAATGCCCGCGTTGTACTCTTTGTAGATGTACTGTACTCTTCATTGTACCTATCAATTGTCCGGTTAACAAACATTTGAATAATTTCAAGTGTAAGGGGGATTTTAAAAATTGTATTTATTTCTATACCTACTTTATGTAATACAATCTTAGTTTTAACCGATGATGCTGACCCCATCACTAAAGCGAACGACCCAAAATACGTAGGTAGGGCTACATACAACCGCAGCCACACACGCTACACACACCGTTCCCGCCGGTGGAGACGAGGTCCCAGTTTTTTTGTGGCCCAATCGCGCCTCGGCGCGAGAGGTGCCCGCAACTAAAAATCCAAAAGGACATCAAGAGCCCTACCCAGTAGGCCTAGCTCGGACCGAGCGAAGCAAAGTCCTCCACTACAAACGGTGTTCGCAAGTCGCGGTCCGAATCTCAAAGGAGACGCCCTTGCGACACTGTGTTCTCATTTGTTGGTGCCTTCCACGGTAGCCAAGCCAAGGTCAGAGCTCTTTTAGCTCGGCCTCCCCAAGCCCGGTGACGCTGTAGAGGCCAGTAGGCCAACAGCATACTGCTCAATCGAAAAACGAAAAAACGAAACGAATCTTAGTTTATTTTAGTTTTCTTAATCAGCCCACTCCATTTTAATATCACAAATTATTTTACAATATATTACCGCGAAAATAAAAAACTACAATGAACTATTAAAATTAAAGATTAGAAATTCAAAAGCAATATTTTGTTTATTTTTTTACTTTAACCGTATTTATGGGCCAGACTGAAGTGTATACGCAGGTAGACTTATCAACCTTTTCACACCTGGTACGAAATTTATAATATTAATAATCTTATTTTGCGTAAATACGTATTTAAACTTTATATAAGTGAAATATCATATCCTCCTAGGACCCAGAGCTACTGTCAATAAATATTATTCCTATGTGTCGATTTCAAGACAAAAAAGAGGATGTCACTTTGCGGAATGAACAGCCACTCCTCAACAACAGCTGGTATACGATTCCGGATTACGCCAATCGGGTTCACATTATCGCTTCGAGCTGGTCATGCTAATCGCCGAATATCGATTTCATCCAGGTAATTTGTGACAACTTTCGTTGTCGCGCAAAAGAAACTTATGGCAGATGACATAGCACGTTCAGCAAATCTTTTACCGCGGTGTCAATACACGCACTGACGTCCATCAGATCCTTGCAAATCTATTCTTGATGCTCTGCTCTGCTTTCCATGGCTCCATCGAATTCAAATATTCCATGGCTCCATCGAATTCAAATATTATATTATATTATAAATATACAAATATGCGGTTATTTTATATTGTACATATATAACCGCAGCCTGCAGTGTTAGTGATAAAACTGCTTTAATATAGTTGTTAAACTCGGACGTAGCTTGCGATGGATCCGCTTCTGCAATAGCCTTCAATTCTACATCATCAACTTAGATCTCCGGCCGTCAAGGGGGCTTATTTTGCAGGTCGAAATCTCCAGAACGAAAACGTTAGAAACAGAAACATACTGGGTTGTCTTTTGCGACACGACCGCCATACACATCATTAACCCTTTGAGCCGTTTCCGCAGCACTGTTGCCCCGGTGGAACTCGTACTTAAATAACGCGATATTTCAAGTTTTCCATTGTGTAAACTGAGTGATGCAAACAGAAAAAAAACAGAAGAAAAAAAGAAATAAATTATGGTTAACGAAACACAAATACATGTGTAAATTGCTGTATAAATTTGAATTTTTAATTTTTAGAAATTTGTGATTAAAGTGGCTAGTACGACCAATTTCATATGCAAAGGCCTAATAAATCGACCAAAAAATGTAATATTAGGATTTATATACGTGACGATTACCAGTGTAAGAGGTGTAGTTAGGTCAAATAAGGGATGCGCCGCGCCTCAGCCTGGTTACCGAAGATTTGTAAAAACTGTTTCAACTGAAACCAACAAAGGGATGCGCCGCGCTTCAAGCCGTCATCACACCTACACTTTGCACTTGGTCATATGCAAAGCGGGGCTTAGAACTCTTGGTACCTATGTGTAGCTTAAATAGCATACTATAAGTATTTAAAATTCCTAATGTTGATAAAGAATATAAACATATACATTATACATAGATTTAAAAAAATAAAATAAAAAGATAATGTTAAAATGCATATTGTTGCCAAATATCTACATTTATTTTCATGCAAATTTATATAAAAACTTGTGCGCTCACGCTTACAAGCGCATGATAATAATAATCGATAATAAATCATTATCGACATAAAAAAGTTTACATAACATTTACCAATAGATTTACCTGAAGTTTCAAACTTGAATACTATGAGTGGTAAAGGTCGATGTGTAATAGAAACTATGACTTCTAGTAGAAGTAATTTTTAAATGACAAAAAAATACTTGTAGTTCGTTATCCAGTAAACTATTGGAATTAGTAGTTAATAAAAAAAAAAGAGGCCTGTCGTGGCGCAGCGGCACGAGGTGTGACTGCAAAACCGACCGGTTGTGGGTTCGATCCCCACTCGAGGAGATGAAATATTTACTTAAATTTATATTTCCATTTCTTCGCTCTGGTGTCGAGGTTGAGCGCGGCGTTGAGTTCTGCCCCTCAACACGCAATGCCTCCAGAATTCGGCAGAAAGTGGGGAACGGAGTGTCTTAACACTAGGTTCCCTCTGCCTACCCTGCTGTGTGCGGGA